>JANTPZ010090325.1:0-27416 GCA_025593235.1 Vachellia pachyceras | reverse complement strand
ATAACTAGAAGAGTGTTTAAAAATAAAAATATATTTTAAAAATTATAAACTAATCTTATTATTTGTTAATATATACTACCTCTTGTATTTAATATAAGAGTTAGTTAATTTTTATTGATGGAATTAATAAAATTGAATAATTATTTAAAAATATATATTTTATCATTTTTTTGAATTAATTTATTTAACTCATAAATTAACATATAACATAATTATATATAAATATTTTTAAACAACTTATTAAACCTTCTTCGTATTTTCTTCCTAAAAACTGATACGGGTGATCCTGTATGAGTATATGTGTGTTTGGAATTCCGTTGAAAGAAATAAGTTCTTTTTGAAGAAGGAGTTTACAGATCTCTAGATGATTTTACAGATTTCAAGATGAATTTTAAAATAGTTTTTACAAATTTTAAGATAATTTTATCTCGATTTACATGCACCATTGAAGAACTGAAGTTCCCAAACAAACACTATATATACCAGCGGGTAGGGTACGGTTATTTCTGCCGCCTAATAAAGTTGACTTGCCCCCTCTTATGACTTCCCACTAGGGTTTAGGTTTACGTATTTGACCTAGCCCATGGACTTGGGCCTAATCCATCAAGGGTGGCCCATATCCCAACACAGGCACACAATCACACACATCTCTGTTTGATTTTTGCACGTTTACGATTTGTGTTTTGGTTCTCTGAGAGTTTAGGCGCCAAGGAAAAAGCTCGCGGTCGTGGCGGTGCCGCGGCAGAGGGAGGAAGGGTGGACTTACAGGCTGATTGATTTCTTCTTCTTCCACTCAGCTAGCCAGAGAAATGGTCGGACCGGAGAGGCCTCAGTTCGTTCTTTTCGGATCCTCCATCGTTCAACTAAGTTACAGCCATGGTGGTTGGGGCACCATACTTCCTGACATTTACTCTCGCAAGGTATTAGCATAAATTCTCCTCCATTTCTGTTTTGACTCGGTCGTGGGTCTTGTTCGTCTGTGAATGGAGATTTCAATTTGACTTATAACTAATTTACTTGATAATGACCTTATGTTTATCAATGTGTTCGTGATTTGTCATCCTTGATTTCGTCAAAATGAATAATATAATGTTCTACTTATAGTACGACGTTTGAAAAACCATTTGCTCAATAGGACAACAATTCACAAGTTAACGCGCTGTTTAGTAACTTCCGAGATTTTGGATCTTGTAGCTTCCTTTTTTTAAGACGGTGAAGATATACGCTGGCGTTATAATTTCTGCAACAAATTATATTCCTCCTTTTCTAAAACGGAGTCATAATAAATTCTCGTTGAATTGTGCAGTTCTAAACTTCTATTCTGCGTAACAGATGCTATCTGATATTCTGTGTAAATCTCCTAATATATAATCTTCCATTAAATCCACAACGCTCAAATTTGAAACCTTGCTCAAGGGATCCTTAGCTGACCCAACTGTCATTGGTTGCACTTCAACACTTTAGTTGGATTTATTCTTCAAAACGTAACTGAAATTTTAGTCGGTGTCTTGTACATGGATTTTGTCCATGTACCCATTTAGGCCCTCCTTGGTATCATGGTATGTCAGAAGAAAGGGGGTTGCTTTTATCTTAATGTCTACTATTCCCTTGTAGTGAGGGTGGTATAATTCATGACTTCTTGAACTGATACATACGTTCTAGCGAAACTAAAATATAGGAAGCCATTGTATTTACCACACATATGATCCACATTCATAAATGCATTTTCGTGTTATTTTAGTTATGAAGTAGAGAGCAGGATTTATGCGGATCCTCTTCTTTGTGATTATGGTCGTGTCAAGACTCTCGAGTCTCCCCCTCCCCCTCTTTTCTATTATAAAGTTGAGAGAAGGATACATGTCCATGATTCGCTTTTTTTATTTTCTGTTAAAAAGGATACATGAGTCACTAAATACAATTTAGTGACTTTTAACTGTACTGTTATTTGACTTTTTAATCAAAGCCTTATAAAGTGTCTCAGCTCCAGATAGTCAACAAGCATGTATATGCCTGATCTTTAAGCAATCTTGCTATTCAATTCAGGCAGACATATTGTTGCGGGGATACTATGGATGGAACTCAAGGCGTGCTCTCCAAGTCCTTCATAAAGTTTTCCCAAAGGTATCTATCTCTCTTCACTAGTAAAACAGTCCTTTTTAGGCATATACTAAGTTATCAAATGAAAATGCTTTAGCGGGGTTTTTGATGGTAAGAATCTGAATGCACGCCCATATTTCCAGATTCAGGATTTGAAGAGAGGGTTCTATTTTAAAACGTGCATAAGAGTTTTATATAGGTGGTTGGCTTACATCATATGATCCTTCCTTTTCCCACATTTCAGGATGCTGCTGTACAGCCTTCTCTTGTGATAGTTTATTTTGGAGGTAATGATTCAATGGGGCCTCACTCATCTGGCCTAGGCCCTCATGTACCTCTTCCTGAATTTGTTGAAAACATGCGACGGATTTTGGTTCATCTTCAGGTACTTCTTCATTGCTATAGTCAAATTACCACTCACCAGGTAGTTTCTGCTGCACATAGTCTTACATTAGAGGAAGATATGTCGCTAATAGACACCTGCAACCCTAAACACCTATAAACAGGGAAGCTGAATTTTTGTTGAAACATGTCCAGTTTGGGAAATTAGAGTGAGTTATTGGAGGGTCTTCTCAGATGATATATGAAACTCATTAAATCTTTGACCTGCTATTACATTGGCCTTTATTTCACCTGTCCTATGTTATCTGAAGAAGGTTCCTTATCTTTAGGAGGTTTGACGAAAGGAGAATGGTTAATGTTCATTAATACAGTTTTTTAGACTTTCCTAGTGAAATATGATTTGCTGGAGAAAAACCATTGGAAACTGTGTTATGGAACTGAGATATGAGTTATTGTGCTTGTTTGAAAAAGCTTATTAACTCTCCAAAAGCACGTTTAATAGTGTTTTTCTGCAAAACGAGATAACCTCGTCCACATATTTACCTCGGCTTGCGTAAAAGTAATTCTCTACTGCGTTTCCAAACGGACCCATTATCTAGACAAGTTAAATTTTAGCTTCCTCTGGGGAAATGTCTAATTCCTCCTTTTTCTAAAACTGGTGGAGCCATGGAAGTGAATCTGTGGTTCTGAATTTTGACTTTATCTGAGTATATCTTTGCCAAGCATACCCCCAAAAAAATGAAGTGGGAAAAAATCTAAAGGATGTTTAGTGCTCCCTGGAATGCAAAGGGACCAAGAGTAGTGATTATGGCTGAATGGAAACAGTTTGCAAAGAGAAGCTAGCAACTCTTTCCCACGAAGTATGATGTAACTGTTATTGTTCACTTTAATCACTTATATAACTGGGTTGTCCTTTGCCTGCGAAGATGAGAATTTATATTCATTTTTTTCTTACTTGGTGAGAATGGTAGGATAGATAATTTTAAGGATGACTATTGGATTTCAGAACCTCTCAGAAAAGACACGTATAATTGTTCTCAGCTGTCCGCCTGTCAATGAGGATAAAGTTCGGGGGAACACTAGGTAATCTATTGGTTTTTTATTTTTAACCCCTGATACCTTGTTTCGTTCTAAATCATCTGATTTCCTTTTCTCTTTTGAATCAGTGGAATTTTTAGTGAACTTGTAAGAACAAATGAGTTATGCCAAAGCTATTCAGAGGCTTGTATAAAGCTATGCAAGGAGATGAATGTGGAAGTTATAGATCTTTTTAACGCTCTACAGGATACGGATGATTGGATGAATGCTTGTTTTACGTAAGTTTCCTTGATCTATTTGTCTTCACTCTTCCTTTTTCTCAAATAATCCATGCAGTTCCAAAAATGGCCAATATTGCAACCAAATTGTTGCATTTTCAGATCTTTTTAGGCATCTTGTACCTATTCTGCTTTCTTTTCAGGCTAGTTTAAAGCTGCATTCTTTCATCTTAAACGCACACCGGTCTTTGAACAATCTTTATGAAATCACTCCTCAACGCCATTACTGTTTTTGTCTGATCTGTTGTCATTCGTAAAAACTTTATAATGAATGGATTGTAGTTGAAGCTTTACGAAAAAGCCCCGCCTACTGTAGAAGAGAATGAAGCTAAATATAAGTCTGAAGAGGAGTTTGATGTCTTTTATTGGAAATGTCTTTTACATTTACAGTGATGGGATCCATTTATCCGCTGAGGGAAGCAAAATTGTAGTAAAGGAGATCTTAAGAGTGCTTAAGGAAGCTGAGTGGGAGCCATGCCTTCACTGGAAGTCCATGCCCACAGAATTTTCAGAAGACTCAACCTTTGATCTTGTTGCAGCTGATGGAAAAACCACATTAAATCCCTCGGAGTGGACCTTTTATAGGGAGATTCAATGGGACTAGGTTATGTTATCTTTTATGATATGGTCTCAATTATAGAGATATATAGCATTTACCTTATTTCCCTTGACTAGTAATTTCATTTAGAAATGAGTAGAATATAGCAAATCTATTTTACCAAAAAAAAAAAGAATATAGCATATCTATAAATAGAGTTGGCTTAATATATTTGCAGAGTTCAATTGTTCATGAATGTGAACAGTGCAACTCCCTATATATATATATATATATTATTTTTTTATATTAGATTGAATGAGTATTGATTAATCCAAGTTATTGGCAGTTTAAGTTTTTTTTCCTGTTTCGGCAACAAAAGATGGATGTTTGCCAGCTGACTGTTACTTTGTGGACAAGCTTGACGGAGCTTCACTGTGAACTGAATAGGAGTACTGTTTTTTGTTGAAAGAGTTACTTTTTGAGGAGTGCGCTAGGCACAGTTAATGGCCATGCACCTACATTCAAATTTATAAAAGACTTCCCACTCAAAAAAAAATTTATAAAAGACTTCAAATCATTGTTGGGAGAGATGTTTATATTTATAGTTTAATATTATCTTAAATAAGATTACTTCATGTAGGAATACATGTGTTTAGAAAAAAAATTTCAGATTTTCAACTGCTTTTGTCCAAGTATTTAAATTACTCGCACATTTTTTTGTCTTATTACATGAACAAATGCAACATCTAAATTTGAACTAAATTAGTATGTATAATATCATGACATGTGCATTGGAGCCCTGATCCTTATCCTTATACCAAATTAAAATATTTCATAAACTAAGGTCTTACTTGACTGGGGTAAGATGGAAGGGACACGTTGGACTTTTCAGAAGCAAAGCAATGAAACACATTGTAAAGAATTTTCCGAGTACAACACGTGTAA
This sequence comes from Vachellia pachyceras, assembly GCA_025593235.1. Classification (NCBI taxonomy): domain Eukaryota; kingdom Viridiplantae; phylum Streptophyta; class Magnoliopsida; order Fabales; family Fabaceae; genus Vachellia; species Vachellia pachyceras. The sequence continues at coordinate 22,178 of JANTPZ010090325.1, read as the reverse complement.
GTTCTACTTTTCTAGCAATGTCACAGTAATTTTTTTAAAAAAATTTACAAAATCAACTTAGCAACTTATGCACTAGCTTTATGTGAACTTTACTTGGTTCTCTGCAAAGATAAAAATACAATATTTACCTGAAATTTTGTAAAATAATCTAAAATAAGCTAAAGGGAAGTTTTTGCTGCACTTCTTATCTCCTCATCTCATCCTGAAACATTTGTCTTAATTTATTGTCGGATTTACTGTAACTTGAAAATAATTTCTTCTAAATAAATTTAAAAGTCTTAAAAATTTGTTTCGAATTCAAACTAAGCTATTACTATAAAAATTTAGATCAATTGGAGAAATAAAGTTAATTTGAAATCATCAGTACCAATCAATATTCACAAGTATAAAAAATCTATAAATAAACTTCATTGTTCACATATAGCAGACGGTGTCACTTTTTAACCACTTGTTTATAAAATCTAAAATTTTAGCTTAATGGTTAAAGGATATACTAATAATATAAAGTAATCTTGAATAGTTTACAATATCTGAATAATAGATTCCATAAGGTTCTCTTTTGTGGCCCTTTTTTAGAAAAAGTTAAAATAAAAAAGTGTGGGTTAATGTTAATGCGAAGTACACGAGGGCAAAGCAATGTCGCTTTTTTTGTCGACGTGGCACAGCTTCCTTGCACTTTTCACTTCGTCATCCGATCTAATCCACGCGTCCAGATATTTTTCTCCCCCGCTTTTTACCTTCCCCACGCGCACCCGTCACCTTCGCCCTTTGACCCCCACCTCCAAAATATCTTCCTCATCACATTTCCCCCAACTTTATAATTTTCTTATCACTCTTACCGCCAAATTAATATTTACCGAACCCCACTATATTGGTTCCAACTTGAGGATTTATGTAATTTTTTAAATAAAAACAGTACTAAATATTCCAATTACCAAAAAAAGCTATCTCGGTTTACAGTATGGTTAAAGTGTAAAAATAGTTAAAAATTCTTAAAAAATACATTCAATTTCTAGGTTGAAAAAATATACATAAAAGTTCAAAATAAGAGTAAAAATATCATGCATATCAAATGCTAACATCGTTATACAGATGAAGGGTTTGTGTTAATTTATGTATTTTTTTTTCATTTTAACCTGTAACAATATCCTAAAATGATTTAACTGCACGCTCTAGAGTGGGCGCGTGAGGTTCTGTGTTTCAATGAATTTCGACCTTGTATGAATAATTTTCTTCCTTACTTGGTTTCAAAATTTCGAGTGTTGAAATGAAAAGGTACTGTTTCTGGTGGTAAGTCTGTGGGTTTTCCTGTAGGTTTTCTTTCATCGCTCCTGAAATTTACAAACCGACTATGTTTTGCAATGTCTTCTACACCACTTTCATATCTCAATAAATCCTAATCTTCATCCTCTTTCGTGCATGTGTGTGAATGAGCAAGTTTGATTCTTCCTCCGCCGTCGCCGTAACTACCATGGAAGATCGCTCCGGACCTCGCCAAAACCTACCTGGGAAGGACCGCCGCCGGGCATCCCCTACAACCACCACCACCGCCAGCACCACTACCACCGGGGACTCCGAGGGGGAAGTGGAAGCGGCAGAACAAGGCGACCCCAAGGCGTGGGCGGCGTTTAACAAGAGCTTCCGGCAGGTGCAGTCGGTGTTGGATCGTAACCGCCTTCTGATTCAGCAGGTGAACGACAACCACCAGTCTAGGATTCCAGACAATATGTTGAAGAACGTGTCCTTGATCCAGGAGCTCAATGGAAATATCTCCAAGGTCGTCTCTCTTTACTCTGATCTCAATTCCGATTTCTCCACCATGTTCCAGCAACACGCCGATAATCGTAACGGATTATGTGAGAAATGAAGGGCCTGAAGGATTTATGATCGAATTCGGTCCTGTGATTTCAAGTTCTGGGTTCACGGGTTCTGTAATTGCTAGCAAACTCTAGCTGTGTTCGTCCCCCTAGAAATAAATTAATACATATTAGCTTCGGATAGTTGATTATGTCTTCGAGTGGGAGGGAATTCTTATTATTTGTTGAACAATTTGATGCTAATATTGGGTGCTATTTAGTTAATTAATTAGAACAACGAAAGCCATCTGTACTCCATTTGAACCTCTTCATCATGAGGTATTTATGATCTCTCCCCTTTCGGGGTTATTGATTGTGTGTACTGCATATGTAAGTGAATACGGAATTCTTCTTCAAACCGCTTAGCTAGTTATTGTGGATTGTGCACTTTGCTCAAGCATTATACATGGTAATGGCAAGCAAGATCTGTGAAAGTTAGAGAAAAATAAGCGGTGTTCTTTTCATCTCTGCTATTTGTTTGTTGTTGAATAGGTTGAGTGCTAAAGTTGAATGACTATTCGTAGTATGAAATTGTCATCTAAAACCTTCCTACTGAATAACAACAGTGTGATGTCATACGTCCTTGTGTTCCCAAAGTTGCCAGTTCCTAATGACACCTGTGGGTTATTAGGAGATCATGGAGCAAAAGTTGCCCGAACTTGTGTTTGACTCTCTCTGGACAGATAGTTATTTGTGATCCTCAACTTCAAGTATTGTGCTCTTCTATAATCTAAGTAGTTATCTGAATCTGATATTGAGTTCTTTAAGGTATTGGATGACTAGGCAATGGATGCAGGTAGGTTGCCTTGCCTGGGCAGAATGGAATCGAACCATCTTGGTATTCTATTCTTTAACAGCAGCCGCATATGAAACAGTATGTTGGAGAAATAGTTTCAGTGTGTGATATACCGATTATAATTTCTCAAAGCTTTCACTTTGAAGACTTGTTAGCTAAATTCTTGTGGCTTATACGTATCAATGTTGTGGCTCTCAAGGTTGAAGATGGAAGAAATCCAGACCTTGTTTCAACTTTCAAGGCTTCAAGCATCATGCTTCTGACGTAAATATATAAAATTATCAGTGTGATATGTGAGAGGATAGATCTGAGAAGACACACTCCCTATCTTCTAAAACTGATATTAATGCGACTGTTTAAAATGAACTGAAAATATGTTTAAAATCTGGGAATTAGTGCTTGTTGATTTGAAAGGGGATAGGGAGAATAGCATTTTATTAAACTCCCTCGATATTTGAAAGTTAAAAGTGCAATAGTAGACTAGATAGTGGGTCTGTTTGGTAAAACGGTGGAGAAGTACTTTTACACAAGTCGAGGTAAATATATGGACGAGATTATCTCATTTTGCAGAAAAAACACTGTTGAACGTGCTTTTAGGGGTGGTAAACGTGTTGCCAAACGGTCACATTATCGTAGAGAATCAATAAGATCTGCTACTTTCCTGCTATTCATTTCAATTGGTGTGGTTAGGAATTCAGATAAGAATTAGATGCATTGCATTTAGTTGGATAAATTTAACATAAAGATGTTAGAGAGGTTCTCGATTAGATTTTGTTGTAGACAAAATCACCATGGATCGTACATTGTGGGCACATCAAAATCTCTTTTGCCAGCTAGTTGGACTTCTGCAGCCTTCTCTCAAAAAAAAAAAGGGCAATCACGGGAATTAATCATGAAGACCTCACCAAAGGAGGTTTGTTAAAAAAGATTAGTCTATCGTAATATAGAAAACCACAATTTAGATTGAGGTGCCAATATTTAATGTTCAACAGTGTCTTGAACATTGTTGTTTTGAGTAGCACTCTGTTTGGAGCCTTCTTGATCGAATCCATGTGAATCAATTAGAACTTGAATGTACATGTCTTCTTCCCGTCCCTTAATTATATATATCATTATTCAAGGAGATCCCATTCATTCAAATGACAAAACCCAGAAATAATCTGGATTCGCAATTGTGCTCCATCTTCCCTTTGCCTCGTCTTTATTCTCATCAGCCCAGATGCACCTCAAACCATTAATATTTCTTCTATCAACCAATAATGATATAAAACTTCTCACTTACATATAGGGCTTGTTTAGGAAGTCCATTGGAAAATAATCACAGATTCTGAGGTAAATATGTGAAAGGAATTTTGTCTCGGTAAGTACATAAATGGATTTTGGGAAGGCAGTTTGCCTTCCCCAAACGGCGTCATCAATGAGTAAATTCAATTTATTTGAGAATTTAATACTTCGCTGAGTCCACAAGCGGTTCAGTCATTAATAAAATAACCCCCCCCCCCAAAAAAAAAACCTCGCTGGAATAAAACATAATTTGTTACTAGTCTAATGCCATAACTTGTATTTGTACATAAAAATTTGACTAGTTTATAAACAAACTGCGTCTTGACTTGATCATGTCTGAATTCCAGGGCAGGTCTGTTTTATCCTTTTAGGTTAACAGATATTTACTGACTAGAATATTCAGCTCTGCTAGGGAGGAAAATTTTTTAGATAAACAGGACTAGTAGTTCAATGAAGCTCAACATGATGGTAAAATAAATACACAGCATAATATCATGAGGTGAGTTCGCCACTGTCGAGTATAAGAATCTTGCCTTTGGGCTCGCCATTAGCGCTTCCTTGTGCTTCGATCTTGTACACAACGTCCATCCCCGAAACAACCTTCCCAAATACAACATGCCGCCCGTCCAACCTTCCAAAGAAATCAGATGCAGTCATGTGAGCTTGGAGAGTGATGCTATAAAGTATAACTAATTCAATTCTTCGTACATATTATGCCTTTTCCTTCATTCAGCTTAAACATTGTTTCAGACAATTACATTATATAATTCTATTGACTCAATGTTTGTTTACTGCAAAACTATATTAAATTACCAACCAGCTAGTTTTAACCGTTGTTATAAAAAATTGTGAGCCATTTGTGTCCGTTCCAGCATTTGCCATCGACAGATATCCTGATCATCATAGAGGAAGGTTGAGCTCGTCAGATATAATATATTATTTCATTCTTAAAATGCATAAATATATTAGACATTTCGTCGAGAAAATGCTTCCGACATATCGACTTATAATTTACTTGGTCTACATATTTTTATCAAGGAGGCTGAGGAAATATATAAAAAGCTGACTTGACAAAGAATAATATGTCACTCAGTTATTACAATACTTGTAGCTTCCAAATACGAAACTTTATCATAGCACTGCCCTCGAAGAGCTGACATCGCCGACAGCTACCTTATTGGGAGGTCACCGAGACAATGAGATGGCTAAATCTCACATCCTATGTTATTCGCTGAAATAGGATGGTTATTTTTGAGAGGTTCTAGTCCTTATTTAGGTTATATATATATATATATATATATATAGTCACAAGTGCTTACCTGGTCCTTCATGCTTCACTTTGAAGTTTTCATCAGCAAACTTAGAACCGTAGATTGATTCTCCCCCTCGTCCATCACCACGGGTGAAATCACCCCCTTGGACCATAAAGCTGGGTATTATCCTATGGAATGTGCTACCTTTGTAGTGAAGAGGCTTCCCGCTTTTTCCCACGCCTTTCTCTCCTGAAAGAAATATAAGGGCCCTGTTTAACTGAAGATTGACAGGCAGCAGCAGAATCGGTGCTGACATTGGCATTTACTACGTAAGCTTAGTACTGAAAGATCTCAACGTGGTTTCATTATTAGATCGTATATTTGAGTTATCATGAATAAAAGGAGTAAGCTTCGTATGACACTAGATGAAAGGGAGCAAAAGTTGGGAAGTTACCAGTACAAAGTGCTCTAAAGTTTTCTGCATAAAAGGGATGTGAGATTAGTAACCAAATCCTTCAAACGGAATTAATCTGTCTCCACAAGCAGCCGAAAAAGAGTGATTTACTGCACAGTTGCATCATATTCATACCTACAGTTTTTGGAACCACTGCTCCAAAAAGTCCCATGACTATGCGACCTGAAATAAGGATCAACATTTAGAAAATATTGAGTGGTCTGCTTTGTCCCGTAGTAAACACAATACTACTATCATAATGGTATGCATTACTATCTTTACAAGCTGTGAACCAGGCATTTAACAACAAATACAAAACAAATGGGGAATAAAACATTGCCATGCCTTCATAAATAGAGAATGTGATAAAAACTATGCAGTTTAGAAAGCCATTCGCATAACTGCGAGAAGTTAATTAAGGAGCAATACTATTAATCCTATTTTCTTTCTCGGTTTACAGATGTTCCTATCAGATGTCAGATGTGCATAGTATTTGTTGGAGCAAGAAATGATTACGATTTACGAACGTATTGCAGTTGCAAATTTCCTGGAGGTGCTGGATGACACAAGCCATCTTCCAGACTAATTTGAACTCAAAACAGCCATGTACGATGCCTTAGATTCAGTGATACATTAATTTCTTTCTAACACTTACTATGTGATTCGATCCCTAAAATTCCCTCAATAATTAACAAAAGAAGCACGCAAAAAAACAGGTAAATAATGCGGAATGACAGACTAAAGCCTTGAATCGTATTAATGGAAATTTCAGGGATCTAACAAGTTGAAAAATACCCGCGAGTTTACCATCGATCTCTATATCAAAAAACACTTTGTGGGTGATTTCCTCCAAATCCTCTTCTGATGGGTTTTCCTGCAGAACATTCGATCGGGAAGAGAGAAAGATGGTAAACAGTTAGGAAAGATCCTGAAATGAAAGAACAGATCGATCGTTGATTCTCACCGAACGGTGGGCAGTGTCGATGGCCTTGTGGTGCGAGGAATGGTCTCTTCCGTTCTCTATCAGTCTAAGCTGAAAGAATGCTATTGTAGCGCACACAATGAGAACCCAGAAAAGGCAAGCCGAAACCACCGTTCTATTTGCTTTAATCGCCATTTTCCGAGCTCCCGCCTGCGAGCTGCAAGTTTTTTTCCGCCAAAAATATAAAAATGGCGATCCCATATTCCCCATTCCCATATGCTACATCCACTAGTTCGTTCGTTGCTTTCAGTAAAACTTTGAAAGAAATATCTTCTATTTTTGGCATTTATGCACTGTTGCTCTGAGCAAATAATAACAACATTCATGTGTCAAGATTAAGGATAGAGTTCAAGACTTTATTATTTTTACCGAGAAAAATACTATCTCATATCTTTGATATAATAATTAGTTAGTTTTTGTTAAGGAGATTGAAAAATACGAATATATTACTTAAAAATATTCATATTTATTATTTTTAAATTAATTTATTTAATTTATAAATTAATTTATAACATCAATATATATATAAATAAATACTTTTTAGTAGTGTATTTAGCTTTATTAACTTATCCAACAAAAATCAACTAACTCATATATTAAGAACATTAGGTTGTAAAAAATAGGGATCCATATTTAAATTCTAAGCTAATAATTGAGTAGTTTTTTGGTAATCAGTTCAAGTTTTTATTTTTGAAAGACATATACACATAAATAAGAAAAAAATTTAAATTTAATATAGATTGATAATTTATGTCTCGTTTGATTTTTAAAATATGTGCTTTCATAGGAATAAGAATAATTATGGAATGTGGTTTTATAATTTTAATTATAATTGTGATGGTTAAAAGACAAATAAAATTATTATCTCATATATATTGGACAATAATAGTATCTTATTTATATAGGCAATTTTTTATTATTGAGATCAATGATTTATGAAACTACCACTCACCCCGAAGCTAATTTGATTTTTTGAGGTCACAAGTGAATAAAAGCAGTACAAAGGTATAGACAATAAGTTTGATAATCTGTTGGGAGAAAAGAGTTTACAAATCCTGAAAAAATTTACGGAATTTAAAATTTTTTTATGGATTTCGAGATTTTTTTTAAGAATTTCGAACTATTTTTTACGGATTTCAAAGCTCATTTTATCTTACCTTGTGTATACCGTTGAGGGAAATATTTTTTAAACATAATGTGAAACTTTTAAAAATGGTGTAATTTTAGTAATTACAGCTCCAAACGTCAGTCTCTTATTGAATATGGGACCCATTTTCGGAGAAAGAGTTGACATGGTAACGTTTGTATTTGATTTTGATGAGATCCATACAAATAAAAATCCACTTGCAAATTTTAGATAGATGAACAGATACAAATGGTGAATAGTGCTTTTGATTTTTTCTTGAATGTACAAACACTCTTCTAAAATCTCCAAATTTAACTCCTTAAAACCAACTTCATGAAACTCTTCAAAGATTTTGACGGCTAGTGTTTGGAGTTCTGCTCAATCAATTAATTATATGACTAATTACACATTGTAAGTATGGTTTGGGCATTAAGCATTCTATTCATTCTTTTTAACATATTATATAGTTGGTGGTATATATGTGGGGATAAAGATAAAGCCTTTTTTTTACTTTATTTATATTATTCAGCATTGTTAAAAATACTACACATGTGTTTGTTATTCAAATTGATCTTAGACCGGATCCAACTTTAGAATTTGTCGATATTAGGTTTATTTTTTAAAAATAAAAGTTGATATATCTTTTATAAATAACAACATGATAAATTTATATAAAGATAAAATTCAAAACGCAATCTCAGTCTCCTTACTCATTTTTCTTAAATACAAGTATACTTATTTTGTTAATATTTAATATTTGATTATCTGCATGTGTATTCAATCGTCTCCATGGATTCGCTATTTTTTAAAGTTTATTATTGACGTCAATTATTATTTGTGTCATGGTGTGGATGGAATCATCATCCATTAAAAAAGAATAGATAAAAAAAAATGTGAATCCAAAGAGCCATCTCTCCCTTTTTTATTGTTAATTGTTCAATGGTTCAGATCACATGTGATGACATTTTGTTTGCCAGAATAAAAAATTATAAAAATAATTACTGATTAAACACTAATAAAACTATAAAAAAGTTGGTCATCGACTCTTAAATTAAAAAATACATACAAATAGATAATATTGCATTTAATATTAATAGGTTTATGAATTTATTAAGAGATTAGTTTCTCACAATGTAATGAATTAAAATTTAAATTTTTATTAGAAAATATACTTACATTCAATCTTTAACAGTACATCAAACAATTTTTAGCAAGAAAATACAAGTGATTGAAAAACGATTCCATAAATTTAATATCTACAAATCAAGTTGTGTAATTTACAAGTCAATTTTAATTATTTATGTTGGAATTACATCATTTGCAAATTAAACTTATAGATACTAACAAATTCTTTGAGACCTACTAATGTTAAATGAAATTTGTGCATAATCTATATTTAATTTTCTTGTATGAGATCTATATCTATAAATAATTTTCTTAAAAAAGAAGACTGTGAAAGTCATTGGTCAATGAGTGATCAATCCCACATCAAAATCTAATAGTATTAAATTAATAGCATCATCTGAAAACCCACATGTGCACTCACACCCTCTAATAAATAATATATCAAAATCAACTTTATTTCCCTCCCTTTTCTTCCACAATAGTATTTTCTTGAGCCACTTCCTCCATAATCTTGATTTATTTAATTCTATCTATTATGTGAAAGAAAGCGAATCAGATGCTAACTGCACAAAATGACAAGAGTACTTAACCTTTTATTATCCCCAAAAACAAATAATATAACAACCCTTTATATACATGTGTAGCGGGCCAGCATTGACTTGTGGTAAAGACTGCCTAGTAAATATAATAAAGCGTCAACGGATGAAATTTTTCCCCAATTAATTATTTTTTTACAAGGAAAACAAAGTAAATAGCTCAACTAGAGCAAGTCTTTTCCTGCTATGCCATGTGCATCCTCACGCAAGATTTGCATAAGTTCTTGGGTCGGTTCTTCAAGATGTAAAAGCCAGATGCATCGAAAGAGCATAATTCGTCAGATAGTTTGCACCACGCTTACAGTCCCTTTGGAGAAGACGGTTTATCCTTCTGATCATTTGGGCAACAGCATTAGATTTCAGCTCATTATTGCTAATAAGCTGCGAATTAATTATTTAAGGAGACTGATACTGTGCCAAAAAAAAAGGAGACTGATACTAAAACAGCATCGAATGGTTTAAGATCAAAGACCAAAAAGAAAGGGCAGGGATTTTAGTTCAGTGTAAAGAAAGTTCTCTTCTTTTCCGAGAATGTCACTAGCTACCAACAACGAATCTGCTTCAAAGGTTCTGTCTTTTTATCTCAATAAGATTCGTTATTCCTATTAATGAATGGTTGCATATTTTTGTCGTGCCTCTACTTTCCCACTCTCTGTTTTCCGAATCCATTGTAGATAAACCAGGAAGAAGAGGAAGAGGAAGAAGGAGAAGCAGAAGAGGGGATTGTTGAAAACATGAAGACCTATAACAAGTACAGGAGCCTCTTGTTCTTCACCAGAAAGTACAAGAGCAACGATCTGGTCCCACCTGGGGACCTAAAGGAGGTCTTCTCCAAGTTCGCCGGCGACGGCGATCGCATGTCCGTCGACCAGTTCCGGCGTTTCCTGGTGGAGCACCAAGGCCACGTGGACTGCACCATATCTGAATCGGAGGAAATCGTAGACAAGGTCCTGAAAGCACTAAAGGGGATCAATCATGAAGCTGGTGAAGACGATGATAAAAAACACGGACTCACTCTCGATGACGTCTTCCATTTTCTTATTCATGATGATTTTAACAGTCCTCTGAAATCTGAGGTCATCTCTTTTTCCCTCTCTCTCTGTTCGAAAATCCCATTCGCTAGTTTTCTCTGCAGATTTGCTGACCAAGAAAAGTGACGATGCTAACGCTATTTCTAGGTTCATCATGATATGGAAGCTCCATTGTCACACTATTTCATATACACAGGTCATAATTCGTATCTTACTGGGAATCAATTGAGCAGTGATTGTAGTGAAAAACCCATCATTAAAGCTCTGCATCGAGGCGTGAGGGTGATCGAGCTAGACTTATGGCCTACTTCCAATAAAGATGATATTAGAGTAGCTCATGGATGGTATATATTTGAGTTCTTCCTTAGCAAGTGGGAAAATGTTCTTAGTTTTTGAAATTTTCAATGTAAAAAAAAGGTTGTTTGATTTGCTTGTTTGATCCTTGGAAATCAATGCAGGACCTTCACCAATCCTGTTTCACCTAAAAAATGTCTGGAGGCCATAAAGAAACATGCTTTCGTTAAATCTGAGTACCCAGTTATTATAACTATTGAAGACCACCTTACAAGAGATCTTCGACCTAAATTTGCTGAGGTTTGTATACACACACATTCCAAAGGGATCCATTCAAGTCACTCTTGGTCTTCATAATTTTATTTCATTTTTGTTCTGCAGATGGCTACTCAAATACTGGGAGAATTGCTATATTATCGTCAGGAAGAACAAAGTTTGACGGAATTGCCATCACCGGCATCATTGAAAAATAAAATACTTATATCCACCAAAACTCCAAAGGAACATCTCTGTAAAAGTATTGAGGATGGAAGTAACAACAACGACGTTCAGGATGGAAGTGAATCATCAGAAGAAGAAACATCATGGGGACAAGAGTCTCCAGATTCAATGGCTGAGCCTGAGACTGAGAACAAAGTGGCTGAACCAGAAAATGAGAACGAAGTAGCTGAGCCAGAAACTGAGAACAAGCTGGTGAGTCAGAGATGGGACGTTAAAGATTTGGGGAATTATTTATAAGCTGTATTATGCTTTTTTTGTTACTTACTTCTTTGTATGCATGGTGTCGCAGAATGGAAGGGACAAAGTAGAGGAAGAGGCAGATTCAAATGCAGGTGATCAAAATAGGTCGGATAAAAAATGTTCCGCTGATTATGAGCGCTTAATCACAATCCATGCGAAGAAGATCAAGGGTAGCCTGAAAGATAAATTGAGGGTTGAAGAGGAAGTTAGACGCCTAAGTTGGAATGAGCAAACACTTGAAAGGGCTTCTGCATCTCATGGACCTGATATTATAAGGTACTTATTTTCTTAGCTCTATTGATAGCTGCACATATATATATATATATATATTGGGCCTACGCTTCATTAGCTGACAATTCAGAACTCATTTTCCTATCCTTGTCTTCCAGGTTCACACAGAGAAACATCCTCAGGGTATATCCAAAAGCGACACGTGTCCAATCCTCAAATTTCAAGCCACATATTGGGTGGATGTATGGAGTTCAAATGGTGGCATTCAATATGCAGGTTAGAAAGTTGTGACCGGGACAGCGTATATTTCTTGTAGTGCTAACACGGATGAACCCGTAGATTAAGGAATTAAACAGTTAAAGTCTAGAGAAATTTGTTTATAGATCATTAGTTATAAAGGACTCCACAAAAATTGATCAACCTTTTGCAACCTAATTGATCAGTTAAAACCTTAGAGGAAATTGTCGCAAAATCTTTAACTATTAAAGGTTTCACAAGGGTTGATCACTCTCTTATGACTAACCATATTCTATCCTAAATACAGACCACAAACTAAAACTTGTTGAGAAAAAACTTCTCATTCAATTCTTGAAATAATTGAATACAATTTGTCTTTTAAATAGGAAAGTTAATAACCCTAATGACTCAAAATATTAAAAGGATACGATGTTATCTACTTAACTTAAATAAAAGATATTGATATTAAATAATATCTTCGAATCCCTAATTTGGCACTCATATATCTACAATAATATCCTAAAATATAAACTAATATTATATCCTAAATATCCTTAAGATAATTTAAAATATCTAAAAGATAGATCAAATCTTCCTAATAATTCACTAAATACAAAATGATACTTTTTAAAATATTAAAATTACATAGAAAATAAAAACAAAAAGATTTAATTGTCTTCTTCCATGTACGTCTCTTGATAGTTGAATTTCAAGTAAGATATATACTTGAATTGACATAATTGCCCTCATTCCTATCAAGTTCTTTTGGAGAAGGTCCCAATGAAGAAATGTAATTACTAAAAAGTTTTACAACAAGTTAGTAACATATAATAATAATTTCTGGTGTAGGAAATAACAATAGGTCAATGTTACTTTTTCATTATTGGAACTTTTTAGTAATTACATGTCTTGAGACCTCTTAGTGATTCTTCTAATTCTTTTTTACTGTAATAATAATTGTGGTAGAAAGTTGAGTTGGTAATTGAAGATGAAAAATATACACTACCTGTAAGATATTCATTAACAATTCATATTTTCCTCATGAATAATACTGACATGTCAGCAACTATCATCCTTAACAGAAGCATGGCAAAGAGCTATGGTTGATGCAGGGAATGTTCAGGGCAAATGGAGGGTGTGGTTACGTGAAAAAGCCTGAAATAATAATGCAGAATCTTCCAGATGGGGAACTGTTTGATCCTAAAAGAAAATTGCCAGTGAAAAGGATATTAAAGGTAATTAGCACAACACCTCTCTATACATGCTACTATTCATGGTAATGAAATTCATTTTTTTGGGTGACCTTGTACATTCTCCTATAATAGGTAAATGTGTACATGGGACTTGGCTGGAGCTCAGATTTCAGTCCCACCCACTTTGATAAGTTCTCTCCACCAGACTTCTACACAAAGGTCAGTCAAATAGTATCTCCATATGACTCATATTACTATTGAACTTTTGTGATGCGACTATTATTATTTGTTACGATTAAAATCCATTCACCATACTAAAGTATTTTTTCAATAGTTTTCAGTATTCTAAACTAATTTTTAATGCATTTCGAACTCTAAAGTATCTTTTATGCAATATTACCCTTACAGTATTCTTCTTAATAGCAATGAGCACCACAAACTTGAGATATTGATTGCTATTGAAAAAAATATTTCAAGATACTAGATGCACCATAATTAGTTCAGGGTAATAATTTAGGGTGTTGTATACAACTTAATACTCATTATTACCTGCAACAAACAGCTTTGGTCGAATCTTTTTCTTCATATCGCAGGTATGCATTGTTGGAGTGCCAGCTGATTGTGCCAAGGAGAGTACGAAGGTAATAATGGACAATTGGTTACCTGTTTGGGAAGAGGAATTCAGATTCCCTTTAACAGTCCCGGAGCTCGCCTTGCTCTGGATAAAAGTGAAGGAGAAAGACCAGGGAAAGGATGACTTCGGTGGGCAGACATGTTTGTCAGTCTCAGAGCTAAGAGTTGGGTTTAGGTCAGTCCCTTTGTATAACAAAAAGGGAGAGAAATATAAATCTGTAAAGCTTTTCATGCAGTTTCAATTCATTGACCAAGAAAATGCAGTCTCAGTTGGGTGAGAACTTATACAGATGATACATTCAGTTCATGATTCAACTGTGATTAGAATTTGGCTTCATCTTAAGCAGTCCTCTTGTGAGGAAAAGAAATTGGTATAATCTGACTTCCAACTGGTTATCTCTTTAGGGTCCTCAAGTTGTATGGGAAGTTACCTGGTGATTCTGACTAGTATGAAAATTTGAGCCGTTGGTGTTTGGCTCAGCATCTGCCATGAATTAAAAATATTCTTCTTTCTTTGGCCAAATCTGAATGGAAAAAGCTTCTGATAATAAGATTGGAAAAAAGGTGAAATATTCCAAATATGTGAATACAACTGCACTTACCTAGATTGCAGCACAACAGTTGCCCTTTCCTATCGTTCCACGTATACAAAGTTTTCGGATTAGTTTGATGCTAAATACAAGAGCTCAAGATATTGTCTCCGAAGTTTATATTTTTACTTCAAAATATCCATATTAATTATAAATATTAAAAGAGTTTTCATTAAATAGTAATTTCAATACACATAATTAAACATGGTATTGTAAGGAAACCAAACACATTTATCATAAGTAACCAACTCAACTAATTTTCTTAATGTCTAAAAATTAATTGTCTAGCTCTTGCAATATAAATTACTACTCATACGATTCTATTTGTAAGGTAAAAACAGATAATGAATTTTTGTCTCAGTTAGAATTAATCACATCATTAAATTTTTCATATATAATTCTACAATTTACCCTTTATTTATTATTATATTCATTTTTTTTGAGATCTCGTAACCTATAAATTTTTATTGATTATTTCTCTTTTTATAACTTATTATGATATATACTTGTGAGATTAAAAAAAAGACAGTTGAACCATTTTTATTGGGAAATCATGAATAATATGACACTTCAAAAATATGTAAGTATTCCTCATGTATAAAACATGTTATGTTAAAAGTGATTTATGAATAAATTCAAAGAGCTAAGCGCTTAAGAGTGAAGAGATTGATTCTCTACGTAATCTATACGGATATGTATTCCACTTGGCTTCCTGCGTGGGGGCTAGTTCATTAATAGTAAAGGGGCATAAGAATCACTTTCACATAAACAAGGTGTGGACAATAGGTTGCTGAGATTTTTTTTATTTGGGAATTATAATGTTGAGAGAATATGTGCTTATCTGAGAATATGGTAGAGAAGTACTTTTACGTAAGTCGAGATAAATATATGAAGGAGATTATCTCGTTTTACAGAAAAAAACTGTTGAACGTGCATTTGACCTTTGTAAATGTTGTTCCAAACAAGTCATGTATCTAAAAGGATGCACATTGCAGCACTACTTACCAACGGCTACCTCATTCTCATACAGCTCTCTTGTTTCATTTCGTTTTTTGTATGGAAAAGAAGATTGGTTGGCTTCGTTTGAAGAAAATTAAAAATCGTTTTTATATTTCCTTAATTTTTTTAAACATAAGCATTCTATTAGAGATTACCTATTTGAAGTAGTGTTAGAGATGCTTTTTGAAATTTATTGTCCCACTAGAGAATTCTAACACGTTGACAACACATAATAAATCAATGTTTAAATTTTCGTTAAAAATATTTATATTTAATATTTGACAATACTTTAAATATGATTATTGATTTAAATAGCAGGATGCATATTTTTTTCATAGAAAGTAGGATACATATTTTTAGAAAAAAAATCCACCCTAAACAAATGCTAGTTACTTTTTTTGCCCTAAACTAAATTAAGCTGTGAATCTTGTATTTGAATATAAGGCTCCAATCATTTATCAGCAACTTATAAAGTGGTATATATAATTTAATATTATACATAAACATTTTAGAAAAATTACTACCAGATCACGTATATTATAATTAAGTAACTTGTAAAGCTTTTTTTACTTATTGAAATTAGTTAACTAGATCTTATATAAATAGTTAAGAATGTTGAAAAACACTGGTTTTTATATGTTATTTTTTTTTTAGAAAAAGACAAAATGGAATCAATAAGACAAATAATTACATATATCACTATAGGAAGTACGGCAAAAGCGTTTGGTAAAGAAACTACGAAGATAAGAGATGGTAACTAAGGCCTTTGAGAATACATGTAAAAGGGAGAATTTTTTTTTGGCAAGACACGCTATTATATTATTGGAGACAATTATGTTCAAGACATTATCATAAATTGATTGCGGATACCTCTTTTAATGGAGATTTGAATTGTAGTTCACTACATTGTAAATGATTAACCCTTTCTTCTGAACTCAACATATGTTATAACGAGAAAATCAGTCTGTTCGGAAAAGCTTTTTTCTTACGTTTCTACCACGTTATATACAAGTCAAGATAAAACTTATCTCACATACTTATTTTGACTTTTATAAAAGCACTTTTTAACTGCCAAGACCTAATGTCATGTCAAATTATATTTGTATAAACTTATGAACACGAGACCGCCAATATTAGCCTGAAAGAGGGATTGGAAAAGCCAGGATCATTCAATAAAAGGCACCTTTAAGATAATCAAAATTTTATTGACAAGTGATTTGCAAGTGTTTACAGGTACTCTTTGTAATCGAAGGTACATTGATCACTAACTTAGATGATAACAAAAAGAAAGTCACCTCTAAAGCAATGAAAAGTGGATGAATGTTCCACAACAGTTAGCGGTGGGCTCAGGATTCTGATTCAGGGGGTGTAAACTATTTTTTGAGAAGTGGGACTTATTCTTAATATCTTCTGAGAAGAATATGGATTCAAAATTGACAAATGGATGGGTGTAAAATAAATCACATAATTTTTTGAAAATCAAGGGATATGGTTGAACCTGTTTAACTACATCTAGATCCGGCTATGACAAAAACACGTTTCCTCCAAGCTACTCCAGCACATGATACACTAGCCGATAAATTTGTTACGTGATAATGATATTTTTATTTATAAAAGACTACTAGATTTTGTTTTTAATGTAACTAGCATGTTTTATATATATATATATATATTATAAAACACTTTTATGTATAATTAGATTATATATCAATTTATAAGTTGGTTAAGTTAATTAATTTGAGAAAAAAATGATAAATATACTAATTTATTTAATTTTTATTTCTTTTTTGCATTAATGTTATAAAAGCACATTGACGTAAGTTCAAATAAAACTTCTTTCATATATTTACCTTATATAGACATTGAATCACGATGAAAAATAGCTTTTATTGTTAATCTAAAGAGTCTTGATTTTCTGAAAAATCAATTGACTTGTGTTAAGGATGCAATAACTAGTATGTGAATGTTTAGGAAACACTTCAAGATAAAATCATCTCAAAATTCGTAAAATGAATATGATTACATCCATGGAAGGGATAGGTGCGATTTTTTTGCAGTTTGACCATCCCAATGCTTTCTATAGCAAAGGGTTTTGATTTTCTAACAGGTACAAATTTGCTTATGATCGTGAGTTGTTGGCTTTGGTTTTGGCGGTGCAACATTGGCAACATTATTTATTAGGTCGTTATTTCATGGTGCGCACAGATCATAGCAGCCTCAAAAATCTTAGGGATCATCACTCACCTCCCTCATGTGCTATTAACCACAAAATCCTGCTGCAAACTAATAAACCTGTCAGTGTACGGCCCTACCGATACGGCCCGCTACAAAAAGATGAGATTGAACACAGGTCAGGCAGATGCTCAAAACAGGAGTGATTCGTGAGAGCCAGAGTCCCTTTGCAGCTCCAGTCGTGTTGATTCACAAAAAGGATAGTACATGGCGTTTTTGTGTGGATTATAGGCGACTCAACGAAGACACCATCAAGAATAAGTTCCCTATTCCCTTAATCAAAGAACTCATCAACGAACTTCGCGGAGCTGTATATTTTTCTAAGTTGGATTTACGCTTAGGCTACCACCAAATTCGAATGCATCCTGATGGTAGTCACAAAACAGCCTTCCGAACACATGAAGGGCTGTATGAATTTCTCGTGATGCCTTTTGGTCTGAGTAATGCGCCAGTAACATTCCAAAGCCTAATGAACTCTGTTTTCCATCCTTACCTGCGAAAATTTATCCTCGTGTTTTTTGATGACATTTTGGTGTATAGCTGGGATTGGGAATCACATTTGAAGCATCTTGATACAACACTCTCCACGCTACGCAAGAACATGCTATTTGCTAAGATTTTGTAAATGTGTTTTTTCTACTAATCAGGTTGATTATCTCGACCATAGCATTTCAGCGAGAGGTGTGGAAGCTGACCCCCACAAGATTGCAGCGATTCAAGCATGGCAACCCAACGTCTTTACGTGCGCTGCGAGTGTTTCTGGGTCTTGCTGGTTACCACCGAAGGTTCATCAGAAATTTTGGCAACATCTGCCAACCCCTGACGATGTTGCTTAAGAAGGATACAAGGTTTCAATGGCCACCAGCAGCAACACAGGCATTCAGGACATCAAGGAAGCTATGTCATCACCTCCAGCGTTGGGATTCCCCAACTTTGCAGATAAATTCATCATCGAAGCGGATGCATCCAGCACAGGCATGGGGGCAGTCTTGGTTCAAAATGGTCACCCACTAGCATTTGCCAGTAAGCCACTAAGCCCCAGGTAGCAAGTACTCTCAGCATATGAAAGGGAATTCATGGCCATTGTTTTCGTCGTCAAACAATGGCGATCGTATCTCGTGGGTCGTCCATTTGTCATTCGCACCGACCACTTGCCTCTTAAACACTTGTTGGAACAGCGTTCCGTGTCCCCTGAGCAGCTAAGGTGGCTCAATAAACTCTAGGGTCTCCAATACGAGATTGAATATCGCAGAGGGAAGGAGAACGTGGTGGCAGACGCTCCCCCCGTAGATATGAAGCAGCAATGATGGCTATTACAGCTTCAACTACAGAATTATATGATCGTGTACGTCAGTCGTGAACTATGGATCACCAAACACAGCAACTCATTACCGACCTCAGCGAGACTCGACTTCTCATAGACACTATTCATGGAAGGACGGCATTCTCCGTCGCAAGGGTAGGCTGGTGGTAGGGGCTGACTGAAATCTTCGCACAGACTTGCTTCGTTACTTTCATGCTGATGCATTAGGGGGACACTCGGGTAGGACACCCACCTACAAGCGTATCGCTTCTGTTTTTCATTGGAAGGGCTTTGCCAAGGATGTCAGGGAATTCGTACGAACATGTGACAGTTGCCAACGTTTCAAATACGAAACAGTCGCATCGCTGGGGTTAATCCAATTGTTGCCTATACCGGAACATATGGTCATTGGAAGGGCTTACCAGCATCGTTCTCCAAGACCACCATTATGGTCATGGTTGATCGTCTGAGTAAAGCGAGCCATTTTATAGCTCTGAAACACCCCTTCTCAGCAATCGAAGTGGCCCAGGTTTTTATGGATCATGTGGTCAAGCTCCATGGTTTCCCAAAGTCGATTGTTACTGACACGGACCCAATCTTTTGTGATAAATTTTGGATAGAACTATTCCGGTTACATGGCGTTAATCAACGATATTCATTTGCCTATCACCCTCAGAGCAACGGGCACGGAGGTCGTGAATCATTGTCTAGAGTGTTACCTTCGATGCATGACATGTGACTTCCCAAAGCAATGGGCTCGCTGGTTGCCATTAGTCGAGTTATGGTATAATACAACCTATCACTCCGCCATTGGCATGACTCCGTTCCAGGCGGTATATGGAATTCCTCCTCCTAACCACCTGCCATACTTACCAGGAGATTCTACTAACGAGATGGTTGATTGTGTGTCTCTCACGGAACTCACTCTGCAGTTGCTAAAGGAGCACCTGCGCAAGGCTCAGCATCGGAGGGTGCAGCAGGCTAATAAACATCGTAGTGAGCGCGAATTTGCCGAAGGTGATCATGTGTTCCTGAAACTTCACCCCTTTCGTAAGAATATGATCAACAACTCGTCGCTCCAAAAGTTGGCTGCAAGGTATTTTGGACCCTTTGAAGTCTTCAAACGCGTTGGTAAGGTCGCGTACGAGCTTAAGTTGCCAGCTGAGTCGCGCATTCATCCTGTTTTCCACGTTTCGTTGCTGAAACGGTCAATGCGTCCAGGGTCAGCGACGAGTACTGACTTGCCAATCGTGGATAATGACGGACAGTTTGCGTTAACACCATCGGCAGTATTGGGTCGACGGATGGTTAAGCGTGGGCTCCTACCGGTTACTCAAGTCCTAGTGCAATGGTCCCACTCCAACCCAGAAGATGCTACTTGGGAGGATTTGACGTCTCTTCGCGATCAGTTTCCGGCATTCCCATTCTCCGAGCCAATCAAACGACCATTCCTTGAGGACAAGGATGTGTTGTAGGGGGGGAGTGTTGATACGGGAATATCACTGATGTGGCAACTAGCCGTTGCATCTTGTTATTGCGTTTGGGATAAGAGCCGTTGAGTTCTGTTATGAGTCTGTAACAAGTTCTTTGAGCAACAGAGTTAGTTGAATCTGTTAGACAAGTGAGCTGTTAACAGCGTGAGTCGATGATCGGTATTATGGCGAGGATCAATGCTATATAAGATCAAGCCGTTGTAGTGAAAGACGATTATGGAATAATACACTTGTCTTCTTTCTTTCGTATCTTTCTTCTCTGCTTTTGCATTCGGCTTGTACCAGTGGAGAAGATTATAGGATATGGGAACCTACAAATACAAAATATTCAAGTGCTTCAAACTTAAGTACACTGTCTCGGAGCCGGGCCCACCCGAGGACGTCAAGTACGTTTTTTACAAGCTATCCTCCGGCGCCGATCACTTGTCGGCCGATCAACTAAGCCAGTTCCTGGTGAAGCACCAGGGTGAATCGGACTTGACCTCTTCAGATGCGGCCCAAGTAATTGAAAAGATCTTGCAATTGCGGAATCAGAATGAGGCCGCAGAGGACGTGAGCTCCGTTGAGGGTATCAGTCTCGACGAATTCTTTCATTTTCTACTCCTCGATGATTTCAATGCCCCCTTAAAATCCCAAGTAAGCTAACCGCATTCGCATTCGTTTAGAATGTCTGTATTTTTATCGTTTTTGGACATTTCTCTGGTACCTTTTGTTCTCTTTTATATGTATGAGTTCTTCCCGATCATGCCGATTGTTTCTCTAGTTCTCTGGTTTTCTATCTCTTTGCCCGCATTTTCAGTACAAGAAAAAAATCAAAGCAAAAGAAAGAGGAGAGGGAACATTAAGGAGAAACGTGTAATATATACTGGTTCTACATAACGATTGTAGTCCATTCGTCGAGTTAAAGAGCGAACCAGCCCGAAATAAGGCACTTGTTTCGGTATTTATTTTCACAATAAACGTTAGAATTTTTTTAATTATTATAGTACGATGGAATTTTAAGGTTTTAGTTATTATCTATACTCAGTTGTGTATGTGTTCTATCTGAAGAGTATACGCATGCTTATTATCTTGACTCTATGCTTTATGAGGTAGAAGTTTCGCAGTATGAGCTCACGGATGCTAAACCTTACGGACCCTAATAAATACATCTGTTGTGAAAATGAATCTGTATATAACGATTTTCTCCTGGCATGATGTCCCATAAATAATTTATGTTGACTTGGATAAAATACTTGAATTATAGTGTCAATTTTGGGATCGTGACAATCATTTGTGAACAGACAATGGTTAGATCAAGTTTAACATAAACTCCGCATTAATTTGATCTTGAAGTCTGTTTTTGGTATCAAGGAGTCAACAGGGAAAAAGATTAAAGAAGGGATTTAGCAGATAATATCAAGCTTGTAGCCGGTGGTATCTTTTGTGTTTGCACGTGGGTGTTTCCTGTCCATACTTACGATGTTGAATTATGTTTAGACTGCGTATATTTACCAAGTGAAGTAAAAGAAGGCTCTGCAAGATAATACAAATGTTGCATTATTCCAGGTGCATCATGATATGAATGCTCCGCTATCACATTATTTCATATATACAGGACACAATTCTTATCTGACTGGGAATCAACTGAGCAGTGATTGTAGTGATGTGCCAATTGTAAAGGCTTTGCTTAATGGTGTGCGAGTAATTGAACTAGATTTATGGCCAAATTCAGCTGGCGATGATGTTA
>JANTPZ010090323.1:0-53266 GCA_025593235.1 Vachellia pachyceras | reverse complement strand
ATTAATTACAGTTTTCTGTTGTTTTTTCTTGCTGAAATATATTTCTTGGTTGCATTTGTTATTTATCTCTAATTCTCCATTTGAAATAGTTTTAAAAACCTTATTTTGTCATGCCCACTTATCAAACAGTAAATGAAGAAGCTATAGTATCACTATTTTCTGAATGTAATTTCAATTTGCTTATTCTGATGTAATTACTGTTTATAATGTGTGTAGCATGCTTACAATCCAGATGAAGAGTATACTGATGTGGAAGCCAAACTGCGAGCACATTTGGAATCTTTCCTGGAAACTGCAAGAACTTTCAATATGATTTACACAAAGGTTTGACCAGCCATTCTATTATTTTTGATGCACACATTTTTTTTATCTGATTTCTTTGGAACCTACCCAAATAATTCTTATCATGCATTATATTTAGATGAAACAATTGTGGCGATGGAGTGAACCATCATCATTTGATAATTATAAAGTTTTGGTTAATTCGGCCGAGGGGATAATATGCTTCTATCTAGCCCATCAGAGTGTCTTATGTATCATACTAAAATAATTCCATGATAGAATCTATAAGGATGATGTATCATTAACGATAATGAGATATCCTAGCTGTTGAATTGGGATCTGATAAATCTGTGCCACTAATTGAAGTGCAGACTGGTCATACTAGTTAAATCTTTTGGTAAATTCTTGTTCATTATTTGACAAGGGATCGGGATTTGTCACTGGAATTTGAGATGTATAGAAGTCAGAGAACAATAAGAAAGAACGTGATGACCATGAGAGAAACTCCGAAAGATATCTTGTATCATTGCTTTGCGTATGTCTCATATTTATGGACTCTTTGGCTTACCAGCTCAACAATATATAATCATAACGTCTCCACAGACCACTAATAACATAGTGACTAACAAGCCACTTCCTTTAATACATTTCCAAATATCCTCTTTCAATTGTAAACTGATGGTGATACAACACACTACTGCTAACTTCACTGATTAGCCCCTTCAACTTGTGCCTCATTCTAAAACACAATCTTGATGAAACTCTCGAACATTGAGCCTTGTCCTGAACTGAGCAACGCTGCCATTGGTAACAGCTTTAGTCAGGATATCAGCAACTTGTTCTTTTGCTGGCACATGTACCATTTCCTTATCAATGATCTTTTCCAAAACAAAGTGCAAATCTAACTCAATATGTTTGGTCCTCATGTCATGTGTAATACTGCATTGGCAGCTGAAGAGTGTCACGATGAATCACAGGTTCTGTGCAAGACACATTAATACATAATTCATGCAATAGAGAATCTGTCGAGACAACTTCTGACAAACAATTGGCTAAAATCTGGTATTCCACTTCTATGCTAGATCTAGAGACTAGTGATTGTTTCTAGGGCCATGTGACTAATTTAGAACCCAGAAATATAGCGTTGCCACTTGTGGTCTTTGTTATCCACATCAGTGGCCCAATCTGCTTATCGAATATCCGGATTATAGGTCCTCTTCAACACCAACCTATATTTAAGTGCTTCAAAATCCTTTCAACAGCCGCCAAATGCTCCTGTTGAGGATTATGCATAAACTGACATACTTTGCTCACAAGGAATGCTAACTTGGATCAAGTGCCATGTTGGTGATGAGACTGAATGTCTCCCACATGGTCACAGATTCGGTCCTGGACACTGAGAGAGGAAGGAATGCTAACTTGGGTTGTGATAATAGCATATTGTAGTGCCCCTAGAATGATGGGTTCCTTAATTAGACTTTTGAAGACATAGAAGTCTGCACTGACTTTGAAGCTGCCATACCCACTTTACTAGTAAATCTTTGGTCATGGGAAAAATTCAACTTCTGTTCTTTTAGAATCATTGTCAACCCTTCTGATTTCCTGTGCTCATTGTAAATTGTTCTCCTGTGTTAACTTGATCATTTAATTAGCTCTTGCTATTAAAACACCCTAAACTTGTGTATTCATAATTGTCTAATATTTGAAATTCTAATTGCGTGGCTGATAGAATATTCATTTTTATGCAGGAAATTCGTCCCTGGACACACATGATGGAGGTACCCCAACTACATGGGTTTGGACCAGCTGCCAATCGTTTGCTGGAGGCCTATAAGATGCTTTTGAAGGTGAGAAGACCAACTTCCTAAAATTTGGTTAAAGTGTGTTCTAACAAGTCCCAGATTGCTGTTATTACTTGTTAGAATCCAAAGTGATGCTTGACGAAATCCTGTACGATCTATTTAATGTTAGTTACGTGTATATCCACAAAAAAAAAGCACCTTTTAATTCTAAGCCTATTA
Source organism: Vachellia pachyceras (assembly GCA_025593235.1). NCBI lineage: Eukaryota > Viridiplantae > Streptophyta > Magnoliopsida > Fabales > Fabaceae > Vachellia > Vachellia pachyceras. The sequence continues at coordinate 50,963 of JANTPZ010090323.1, read as the reverse complement.
ATTACTTAGAGTTTATTTGCACATAGAGAAGAATATAGGAGAATATGAATTGCTCTTGTATATTTTAGAGATGGGAATGGGGCATATATTCAGGAGGGAGGAGCCTAGGTATTAATGGCTCATAATGACAAAATATATTTGATCTTATATAATGATGCATGTTACAATATCTACATTAATGATACAATATTATTATATCTTGTAATAAAAGAGTATTATCATATCTTTACAGTATACATGTTGGATTACATCACCATACTAGAGTCTTGAGCATCTGTAACTTTTTTCCGTCTTCAACCTTACATTTCTCCTTGTTAGGGTGAATTAACTCAGTTTTATTACTTGTATATAATGTGCATTCTTCCTCCATCCTTTTAATTGTTGAGAATGGCTGTGGAGCATCAACTCGTATACTTTTTTTTTTTTAAAAAACAAAAAGGTTGCAGTTTTGGCTATAGCTCCCATATGGCCTAATAATGAACATAGATAGACAATGTTGGGTATTCTTGTCAATACACTGGCAATAGGTGTAGGTTACTCAACTTACGCTTGCTGACTTGGCTCCCAACCAACAAGGTTTGGGCGGTGAGAAAAGAATTGACCTCCTGAATGCTTGATGTCATGTGAACGGATAGTACCTATGCTGGCAGGGTAAAATAACTTAAGGTTTCCATTTGAACAATCTTTCTCACTATCCCCTTTATGATACTATTCGAATTAGTTTATTTTAAGTGATTTTGTGTTGTGTGAGGTAAACACGTCAAAAAGCACAAACTGTTATTTTATATGCTCCCGACCGGAGGTTCCTCATAAATGATGTAGAGTCTTGTGTTTTTCTACTTTCTATTCCTCTCAGTTTCTGGGTAGCCTGAGGAATCTTAGAGACTCTCATGCGGCACTTGCTGTTGGATCTTCTGAGACAACCGGAGAGCCTTCTTCTGTTACAAGAATAATATCTGAATGTGAATCTGCATTAGCAGTCTTGAATCGGGATCTTGGAATTCTCTCAGCTTCCATCGATCGTGAGCGTGGAGGAAAAATGAGTCTGTAGTGATCAAACAGTTCTGAGATATGAGAGCTCAAGCGGCCTTGAAGTGAGATTCAACTTCGGAATGTTTTGATTTTATGATACGGTAACTGATTCAGCTGGCTGCACTTATTGTTTTCAAGAAAATAGCAAGCAAGTCTTGGATCACCAGTGTGCATAGTAAGGTCTAAATATCAACTTCTTGTTTGAAAAGTTATATATACTGATTATTCCATGTATGGATGCTTGATACTACTCACGAGGCGTTACTATTACTGTTAACTCTCCAGTATGTACCACATATGGGGAAAAAATACCGTTTTTTTAACATTTTTTGAATCATAATTTAAAAGAAAAAGTTGACGCGAAGCCTAATTTTTAATTGTTCATTACTGGCTTATAAACAGGGGAAAATGACATTAGGACACAGATTACTTCAACAAAAGTTGCTCTCTCCACTCCAAAAGCTAGTTAAGAGGTTTAATATGATCTTAAATATAAGCTAATTCATCTTGTTTATCAAAATTTATTATTTTCGCTAAGCTCTTTGTACTTTTTTTCGATTCATAATATAAATTACTTCAAACTAATTTATTGAAAGCGAGAATTTTTTTTTTTACTCATTGAATGTGATTTTAAAGGAAAAGGAAAAAATACAAAGCACCACACTTAAGCTTTACTTGTAAGATAAGATTGATAAATAAGTATTAATCACTCTTTTAATGGTTGATACAGTGAATTAAGAAAGAGTACGTGTTAAACTGAAATTATGCCTTCACCTATTTTAAATTTCCCTTATTAATTATAAAGGGTCATTACCATCTTTTAGTAACATTCATAAATTAATTCTTAGAAGTGAAGGAATTTGTTAAAAGTAGGAGCCTGAAAGATAATCCATTAGGAGAATTATGATTACTAAGTAGTAAAATTAAACCTTTCGTAGGCATGCATTCATCAAGAGAGACAGAGTCACGAGCATTAATGAACTGTTTTCTTTGTATATGTTAGTTTTTCTTCGCAGTTTTGTGTTTTGTTGTCGCCTTTTTGGGGCTGTTTTAGCTTCCCGTAAGAGTTTGTTTAGTTTCTTTTCCTAAAATTTATGTTTTACCTCAAAATTTAGGTTTTTGTCTAAATACTCACATTTTTCAGAATAAACTATTTTAGATACAAAGCCTCAATTTGAAACCTAAGTTTGAAAAAACTATTTTCTTATTAAATTACACATTTTCTAATAAATTTTTTTTATTTTTCTTTCCTCTTTCCTACATACTTTTTGCATTGAACTCCGTAAAAACCAATAAATTTTCAAATACAATCACTTTTCAAAACCCTAGGTTTTATCTCGCAATCCATAAAAGCTATTCTCAAAATGACTTCTAAACGAGACCTAAGATTCTTTCATTATTAATGAATTGTTTTATCTTTGTTGGCAAAAAATTTCAGAGTGAAAGGGGGGAGAGAGATAGAAGCAGAGAGATAATGGCCCCGTTTGGGCTTCCCAAACGCACGTTTAACAGTATTTTTTCGTAAAACGAGATAATTTTATTCATATATTTACTTCAGCTTGCATAAAGTACTTCTCTACTGAGTTCCCAAATGTATCCAATATACGAAACTTGGCAATTTGCTCATGTAGCTAATAAAATGAAAGAAGAAGAAAATGTTGTTTTAGAAGATATTATAGTTTCCCCCCTTTGTTTATTAGTTTATACGCAGTAGGACTTAGTTATACTTCATATGTATTTGTCAATATATTTTCTTTGTCTCTTTTGATATTACCTTTATGATGTACTTTATCTTTCTTAGTAATATCACTTGGCATTTTTATTAAAAAAAGAAATTTGTTGAATTTATTAAAGGTATATGCCTAAATTTAAACTTCGGTGTTTCATTATATTTAGTCTTTTAATTGAAAAAAAAATTAGAATGATGTGATATCAGAGGCTGTAAACGTACATACTTTCACTCTGAGGTCAAATGCTACTGAAAAAAATACGGAAAATTTATTTGGAGATCCCATCTAAGGAACTTATTTAATGAATGATCTCAATTTTAAAAATATTTATTAAAAGGTCCCATTGACAACATAATATGTTGTTAATGCAGCGCATGATGTTGTCAATGCATAGGATCTCAGTTGTCAATGGGACCTTGTGATAAATATTTTTAAAATTGGGACCATTCATTAAATAAATTTTTTATGTGAGACGTTCTGATAAATTTCCCAAAAAATATTTTACACTTTTTAGATAAAACTATTTAATCAGGATTAAAAATAAAAATTAATAAAAAATAGAAAATTCAACTCATCTCCAAACGGTAGGCGAGCGTTCCCTGCTCATCCAATCGATGAGCGGGGAATGTGGATTCAGCTCCACCGGTCTCTGTGACTCTTCCTCTTGCTCACTGCTCTCTCGGCTTCTCTCATTTATGGTTCTCTGCCTCTCGTTCTTCACTCTCCGTTTGCCGTTGGCGTCTTCGTGGTTGTGTCTGCGCATCTGCCTCTTGTTGTACGCCGTCGAGCATCGAGCATCCCATCTCAACCTGAGTTCGTTTGTTCGTGTAATTTTGTCTCCATGTTCATCTCCTCTTCAATTTAAATTCACTTTCTGATTTTTGTTTTGTTATGTGTGCTTGAGATTTATACTTTCCTTTCTTCTGTCCTTCATCTTGCTCGCTTCTGTAGCTCTCTCTGTTCCTGTTTTCCATTGTTTTCCAAGCTTCTTTGTATTCTTCTATTTTTGGAGATAGAGTCTGTCCCTGAGAAGCTGAGCATCATCGCTGCAGAAAGCATTCCGTTAAGATCGACGATGTCTGATGGTGTGTTTTGGGCCACTGGCGTGTTTCTTCGATATGAGCTCCTCTTGATGATCTTACCTTTAGTGTCCCCACATTTGATATAGAGAAGGATCTCTTGTTCTAATCTCCCCATTTGTGTGTCCGTTTACATGGAAGAGATTATCTCCTTTCACGTAAAACACGGTTGAACGTGCACACGGGAGCAAATAAACTTTTTCAGACAAGCACTGTATCTATCTTTAAAAATGGCTCGCTTCCCCAGATTGCTAGTACATGCTTCTGTCATTCTCCTCAGAATGAAAAATGTGGTCAAGGGTGGCACTTTTGAGGCCCTTTTTAATCGACAAGGAAAGAAACTCTGGTGTCACTGAGCTTCATCCGATTAGATGTTTACGTTCCTTGGGCAAATCCGTCTATTTCTGAAGGATGGACAAAATTAGTACTGGGTGGAGTGGTTTAGCGAAATCCGTCATCCAATTGCATTGATCACAGAGGATTTTCGATTTTAAAACCTGCAGGTTAGTGATAGATACAATGTAGTGTTTGTATTAATTGTCGTTTTCTCAATAGAGTGGAGGCAGGAAAGCCCATTTTTTCTTTCCTGAGTATGAAGGTTACAGCGTTTGGTTTATCCATGTTAGCCCGTGGAAACAATTTTCAGTTCATCAGGATTCAGAACAAGACTTTCTGTGCAATGAAGAGCAAAGTATTGAGTTATGGCTCAATGGATATTTCAGAGAATCTTTTGGCATCTTTCTTGGATAACTGTTCAGAAGTACTTTCCTTGAGGAAATTGCATGCTCGAATTACTGTTTGTGGGCTTGAAAATTGCGATTTATTGGGTTCTAAGCTTTTGCATTGTTATGCTAAACTTAACCTGGTAGATGAATCTCGATCTGTTCTTCATAGAATTGTAAGTAGGGATCTTTCTCTTTGGAATTCGTTACTTGTTGGGTATTATAGGGCTGGCAACTACGAAGAAGTTCTTATTCGATATTTGGATTTGAAGTATCAGAAAATTGGTTTAGGTAGTTCAGCAATTACTGTTATTCTGAGAAGTTGCGTTGACCTTGGGAGGTTTGAATTTGGAAGAAAAATTCATGTGGATACCTTCAAGTTCTATCTAAATGTGGACTGTTTCGTGGGTAGTTCTCTTATTAAGTTGTATTCTAAAGCTAATGATTTGGAAAGTGCCTCTAAGGTGTTTGATGAAATTATTGACAAAGATCTTGTGGCATATACATCGATTATTACAGCTTATGCTCAATGCAACCTTAATGCTTATAAGGCCTTTCAGATTTCTCATAGAATTCAGCAGGAAAAGCTGCGATTGAATCGAGTGACATTAGTGAGCCTGCTTCAGGCAGCAGTTCAATTGGGAGCACTAGAACAAGGTCGTGCAATCCATGGCTATGCCATTAGACAAGGAATTGGCATGTCGGATGAGATTTTTGAAACAAGCCTCATGGACATGTATCACAAATGTGGGCAACCACAAATGGCTGCTTTAATATTTGGTAAGATGGATGTGAGAAGGGTTGGTTCATGGAATACTATGATTGTTGCTTATCTTCAGATGGGACAAGATTTTGAAGCATTGAAACTTTTCTGTCAAATGATGCATGAAAATATTTTTCCTGATTTGTTAACCTTAAGCAATGCAATTTTGTCTTCTGCAAATTTGAATTATTTGCGTCAAGGAAAGAGTATCCATGGTTACATGATACGCATGGGTACAGAACCTGATCTTGTTGCTAGCACTGCTTTGGTTGATCTGTACTCTAAATTTGATGTAACCAAAGCCAGAAAAATGTTCGAAAGCTTGGGGAATAAGGATGTTGTTCTATATAATGTTATGATGGCCGGTTTTCTTCAAAATGAATTATCTTTGGAGGTTGTAAATGCTTTTAATGAAATGGTCAAAATAAGCATTCGGCCAAATGTTAGTTCATATCTGAATTTACTTTCTGCTGTATCAAACTTGAGAGAATTTAGGACAGCTAGGTCCATCCACGGGTATTTATTGAGGCACGGTTCTCTCAAGAATGTGGAAATTGTGAATCAAATAATTAACACCTATGCTGATTGTGGGCATATGCTTTATGCTAGGAGAGTCTTTGATTGCGTAAGGTACAGGGACATGGTTTCATGGACTTCAATGATGAGAGGTTATGTTTTCCATGGCCACCACTATGAAGCCATTGTTTTGTTTCGTATGATGCAAAAAGAAAATTTAAATCTTGACTCTATTACTTTAATAAGTCTGATTCAGGCATTATCTCTTCTTGGAGTTCTAAGTTCTGTGAAGGAAGTTCACTGCCTGATTTACAAATGTCTGCTTGGTGGAGATTTATTTGTAATCAATTCTCTGCTTACTGCTTATGCCAAGTGTGGTAGAATACATATAGCTAGATGTATGTTTGATCAAATGGTAGATCGCTCTCTTATAACATGGAATGCAATGATAGCTGCATATGGGATTCATGGAAACTGCAAAGAGGTTTTAAAACTCTTCGAACAAATGAAATCAACTGGAGTTAGACCTGATGAAGTAACTTTTACATCAATACTCACAGCCTGCAGTCATTCAGGTTTGGTAGAAGAGGGTCTACAAGTTTACAAGACCATGGTGCAAGAATATTTCGTAGCTCCATGTGAAGTTCATTATTCATGTCTGATAGATTTATTGAGCCGATCTGGACTGCTTAAAGAGGCATACAATTTGGTTAAGATCATGCCACCAACCCCAGATTGTTCAGCATTGCGTTCTTTTCTTTCTGCTTGCAGATTATATGGTGATACAGAGATAGGCGAGGTAATTGTGAAGAAAATGTTAGAACTGGAACCAAATAACTCAAATTTACAGTTTCTGGCATCAAACATATTTGCTGAGAAGGGAAAATGGGATGAAGCAGCCCAACTAAGAGCCACGGCAAATGGTAAAGGGTTGAGAAAAACTCCAGGATATAGTTTTATAGAGCTTGACAAGCAGCATGTTAGATGATCTCATGACAAACTTAAGTGCAATTTAGTCCATCGACCGTATTTGGTTATTTGAGTCTTTTCATAACTCGGATCTTCTAAGAGTTTGGCTTCCCTGCATGTTTTTCGACATGTCCTCTGCAGGTCACCTAAAATAATGCAGTTCAATTATGGTTGGTGAAGATACACTATCTTTTGAATTGAATTATCAGGAAAGCAACTGCAAGAAAATTTAATCACGCCTGTTGCTTTTGGGAAATCATAACTGCCCATTTCTGCTACTAGCCTCCTTTTCTATTGCACCCTTGCTTAGCTGCTTGTGTTTTTCATTTATCATATGCCTCGTTGTGCCACCTGCTAGGCATCTTCTCCAGTGGTCTAGCCCAGTCCCCTCCTCTCCTTGCCATGCATTTCTATTTCACCCATAGCTCTCCAACACCAAACTTTCTCCAACACTGGAATAGTTGACAATCTGCTGTGGAAGGGAATTCATGATGGAAATTATTCCGCAAAGGAGGGATTAAAAATCTTTGGGAGGATGTGAATTGGAATTCACAGGACCATCTCCCCCAGTGGTGCCACATTTGAAGCTTAAACTCAAGAGAATGATCTTGTTTGCTCCGCACCTCTTTAATATGGCTTTGCTTCTTACCGAAGTTCTCAAGGAGTATCATCTTCAATTGGATCGATTGTGCCCTTCCTGCAACTTGATGCCTTAAAATCCATCATGTCTTTTGTCATTGTGACTTCACAAAGGTTATTTCGTTCACTTGCGTTGACTTATTTCAACAGCAGGAGATTATGAATCAGTTCTTTTTTTTTTCCTTCTGGTTTTGCCAAGAAGGAAAGCATAGGTCTTCTTCAATACTTTTCGAAGCTTATCATTGCAGCTTTGGACGGGATTTGGCCCTTGCGAAATGATGTCACGCAGAGGTCATGCAAGCTTTTGGGCTCAAACCTGAACAAGGTTAGCTATGAATATCTATACTTTGAAGTACTTAGAGAGAGGGTGAGACTTCGAGCGACGGTAAAGTTGTTGTCATATGATTTCCAAAGTCTTGGATTTAAATCCTTGAACCAGTCTCTTCACATGGAGTAATGTTATGTCATATGTGCATCTATTTTTGTTCAAACTCTATCTAGTGGGAGCTTGATGCGCTGAGCCGTAAAGAAAGAAAGGAAGTACTTGGGGGAGTGAGTCTACTACTGCTGGCAGGTTTTAAGGTTGGACAATGGTTTCTTGTAACGACAAAACAAAGACATTGGTGCAGACTCGTTCAGAACCATTCTCTGGATCCGGCGTCCATTAATTTGCCTTTTGAAATGTAAAGCTCAGGAGAATCTTGTCAAGGCGTGTTATTTCTTCAATCAAGGCCTTACCTTCTTTTTGGGTCCAAAAGAGAATATTTTTGCAAGATATACAAAAACAGGAGGTTTCGATGAAACTTGTATAAGACTCGATATCTCAGGTCTCTCTCTCTTCATGTAGATTCTCTCTTGCAAAATAAATAATTTTACATTTGTTAGATTGTTAGGAAACAAGGATTTGAGTTATTTATGTAAACTTTTGTTTTATTTAGATAATTATATGATAAATATAGGGTTTTTAAGGATAAGTAGTAATGCAACTTTTTTTTTAAAAAAATCAATGTAAGCAGAGCGAAAATAAATTTTATTTAAAACCAAATTTGACCTTTTTATTTAAAATTATTGTAGAAAAAAATATTGGCATTCAAAGTGGATGTACGAAGAATTCTTTAACTTTAATATTACAATCAGATGTTTGAGATTTAAAAAAAAAAAAAAAGAAGCTGTTTCAAGACTGGATGATATCATTCTATTTAAAAGTTATCTTGTTTGTTGTCATCTAATTTTTCAATAACGTTAATCTTTAATTGACATTTTAAAATTTTGTGGCCTTAAAATGTCATCATCCAGCTTATGTAGCCCTAAAGTGGCATTGCATTGTTATTTTTTGTTAATTTTATTTGATCCATTTTTTTGCCAATTTTTTATTTGATCCATTATTGATACGTATTGGTGTTTTCTGCCATGTGCTTCTCAAGTGAATGGTCCACTCAAAATTTCAAATAATTTTCAGCAAACCCTTACTATGATAGCTATACTTATAAGAGAAATAGAATCTTTTATTGTCATTTATGAGTATGCTTTTAAGGATAACCTTCACAACAATTCAAATGCTCCAAAAAAAAAAGGGGAAATTTATTGGGAGGTCTCAAATAAGGAAATTATTTAATGCATGGTCCCAATTCTGAAAATATTTATTAAAAGGTCCCATTAACAACATGAGGTTCTATACATTGACAACATCATGCGCTGTATTGACAACACCTCATGTTGTCAATGGGACATTTTGATAAATATTTTTAAAATTGGGACCATTCATTAAATAAGTTCATTATTTGGGATCTCTCCATAAATTTTCAAACAAAAAAAAAGATACATTTAGAAGACATTCTCTTCTTGTACAAATGCATGTTGTGTTTTCACCCAAAAAAAAAAATGTATGTTGTGTACCAATCTATGCTACATCCTAAGTGAGAATTATTCTCTTGTGGAATAGCAACTTTAAAGGTTATTGCCTTAAAAAAGGAATTATCTCATTGCATGGCATTATTATTAAAGGATAGCTTTGGCGATATCATTAATCATTAAGCAAGACATCTCTTCACTAATAATAGCCTTCTTTTTTTGTAATGAAAATAAAAGTGACTCTCCCCCCCCCCCCTTTTGGCTTCTCCATATCTTATATACCATATGGAGATCTTCTCATGATAAAACTTTTGAGAATAGCATGTCCTTGTATCAAGACAATTTGGTTTGACTATTTTTCAATCCAACTCTAAAAGCATTGGGCTTGTTTGACGGGGCTTTTGGAAAAGCTAAATGCATGTTTAACAGTATTTTTTCATGAAACGAGCTAATCTCAATCACATATTTACCTCAACTTCATAAAAGTACTTTTCTACCATGTTCCCAAACAGATATATTATCCTCTCTACTTTTTGAATTAGTTGAAGTCAACACCTTGTGCACTTCAATCAAATGACCTTCACAGCATTGTGCAATTAATAATTAGTTTATTTAATGTTATTTGGCAGAAGAGAAACGTTGTTATTCCCGACTGTATCATTCAAACTCTGATATCATGTCATTAGAGAAATCCTTGGCATTTTGACTTTTTCGCCTAATGAGAGAGAGAGAGAGAGAGGACATAGGCATTGCTTACTTCATTCAGACCAAGTGCTCCACAAATGATTGATTACCTATTTGAAGAAAGATTGGTCCATATCGATCCAGAAGAACAAGGCCGGGGAAAATGCAATGTTATATCATCATCATTTATAATTCAGGACAACTGGTATTGCCTCTCTGCTAGGGAAGGGCAAAAAAAAAGAGCTTACTCTTCTGGTTGTTTCTTGTGCACTTGTTTGCATGCTGCTCTTTTATTGAATTATTTGCAGGAGGCGCCTTAATGACACAACTCACGATTTCTTGAAAATCGTTTACATCAACAGGATGAGCTTTAATCTGGCATCTTTCCATCATCCTCGATTTGTCATTTGGCAAGATTTAAAAATTATGCTACCAAACTTTTCCCATATTTCCTCCCCTTGAGCTCCCATCCCCTTTTCATTCCTTTTTCTAAATGATGAATCTCCATGTCATGACGGACTATGCGAGTTTGTCCTCTCTTTACTCTCTCATCCAAAATAAAATCTTATCTTCTGAACGGGATTTGGGTTTGACAAACGACGTCGTTAGGTTTCTGGTGCAAGAGAAAACGCCTCATAGAGTAAATGAACGCCACCGCTGGTGTTACTCCAGGCGGGGTTGCTAGTATCTTCGTTCTCTAGTGAAGTTAATGAAAATATCAATAAGCACCATTTTGGATGTTTGATATTGGGTTTTGTTCTGAAAGCAAGGTTGGGTAGGTTGATCTTTCTCTCTTCTAGCTGGGGTTTGCAAATTCCCTACTGTTTTAAGGAGAATGTTTTGTTTCTGGGTGAATCAAATATATGTTTTTAGTCTTTTATCTGCCTCAATTGTTAGACTTCTTCGATTTTATGAAGATCGGATGTAGGTGTTAAGAGTTTATCATTTAGATTCTGTGAATGGTCTGATTGAAGAAGTTTGCTGTAAGCCTGAAGTTCTTTTGCTTTTATAGGTATTCAAAGAGTTCATGCGGTATATTTCCCTTGATTCAAGTGTCGGAACCAGTTGTGACTATTATCGGATTTAAGTGTGGTATTAGAGATAATACAGGGTTTAAGGATTTTGCTGGAAGCCTGCAGTTTTTGCTCTCTATTGGAAAGAAGGTGATTTGATTTTTGGCTATGGAAGTCTTCTAGTATTAATTGCTAAATTAAAAACTAGTAGTTCTGGTGTGGTCAAAGGCCCGCGTAAGAAGACTTTTCTGTGCATCTTGCAATATTATCATTTCTATTGATTTTCTTGGTCCTTTTTCAGGATTCAGTGTTTCAGTTTCACCCAATTATATTATATGACTTGTTTGGCCTATTATTTGAATCTATATTTTTTTATTAAAAAGATTTATAATGATTTCTCTCGTGGTGCACCATAAGTTATCTTTCAGTTTCTACTAGGTAGTTTGCAAGTGCATTGGAAGTTAATTTTGCCAAAAAAGAAACCGTAGTAGGATGGATAGTGAGGCCTCAAATGAAGATGCTATGAAACTGCCTTAACCTTCATGGTGTTCTGGCTGGGAGTTTTGCTGGCCTTGTCCTGGAATAACTCTTTTTGAACTGTATATACTAGTTGGTCTTAATTGAACTATCTTCAGGTTTTAGTTTTTGACACTTCGGCAGGTGTTAAGATATTCAAATCCACTGCTCTCAGATAAACAGAGACAAATCTTCGATTCTGTCTTGTTTTTAAATGTTTACTATCGAGTTTGCTGTAAAAGCTTGAGACGTAACTATGTCTTAGAGCTAAACATTGGATAACCTAATAATAAAAACCAAGTAACCTCATAATAATTAGCTCTTTTGGTGCAGTCATACCTGAGGGTACTTCTAGTTCGATAAGGACAAAAAAAAAAAACTAATTATAATACTTAAGTGGAATGTTTAATATTAGAGGGAACTGTTGATTTGGTTGTTTTACATTTCGATTTTACAATGCATGAGCACTTTGATTGCATGCATTATGATTGTGATCGGATGCTTAGATGTTTTCTGTTTGTTACTCAATGTTGATGCAGAGACATTGTCACTTCTTGTTTGTTACATTGACTTGTAAAAATTATCTTATATGTTTTTGGTTTTCCTGTTTTGGAGATTTTGGTTCCGTGTAACAGTTATTTGAAGCTTTAAATTTTTGTTACTTGAATTATCAGCAGTTATCATACAGCCCCAGCTTTTTAGCCTTTCAACAAGGCTGCGAGACTACTAGTAAAGATTATCTTGGATATGAAGGAGGATCTCTTGGTCAAACTCCCCATTGGTATTCATCTTTATTGAAAAAAAAAGGCTGGCTTCTGCAGATTTTAAGGACATGCTTCTGTAGAATTAAAAATGTGGTCATGGGTGTCACTTTTGAGGTCTAGTTTTTATTCAAAAATGAAAGTAGCACTGGTATTACTGAGCTTCATCAAATCTGATGTTTACGTTCCTTGGTAGAACTTGCTTTTCACCCAAAATTAACTTAAGAGCCACAGAATCAAAGGTTGGTCCTTGGTCTTGGACAAGGGGGACACGAATATAGCAGCAGCATTTGGTTGACCAGTCATGTCAGTAATAAGCAGGACCAATCCTGTAGATCTAAGAATCACAAAAGATATATTTGTTTCTGCCATTCGTTTTGCTTCGTCCATAGAGGGACCGTGTCCCCCATTTGGAGATGAGCTTCGAACTTCTGCTCAAGAGCAAGTTGAGTATATGTTGGGAGAGGATGAAGACACCGCAATGGTCTTGGCCGATGATGAGGTGAGATCTGCAATAGCAATGGGTGTTTCCAAAATTTTTTGTTTATTTGAAATGGATCTGTCTTCTTTGCTCTTGGACCCTGAGCTGGAGTCTGAGTCTGCACATAAGAGGATATTGCTTAGAGTTGCTGATCTTGAATGGATGTGTAATGTCCTCCTAAAGATGGATTTAGTGAAGAATTTTGTTTTGAACTGGACTGAAATCTCTGAAAAAATTCTGGCAGTGATAGAAGACAAGAAGCTTGACCATGTCATGTGGGGCCTAAAAGCAAAGATGATAGAAGTAACCGGGAAGGTTCTTGAAGCAGTGGGTTATGGTAGTGTGATTGTTCCAGCTCTATGCAGGGTTCAGTTGCTAAAGACCTGGATTCCATACGTTCGGAAGATGAAGCCTATACTAGACTCAAAGTCCATTGAAGAGATAGATTTTCCGTACAAGATGGGTGAAGAAGTGTGCCAGAACATCGAGGGGTCGATCGTATCGTTGGTACTGACCTTGCCATCGAATGATCAGGCAGATATTCTTGCTGATTGGATCAAGGGCAAGGAGGTTCAGTATCCTGACTTGAGCGAAGCTTTTGAGGTATGGTGTTATAGAACCAAGTCTGCTACGAGGAGACTCATGGAAGGCTTACAGAGCCACAGTGATGACAGCATCTGACTTGGGTTCCAAGGCTCTAACCTTTTATAGTCTTCTTTTAGGTTTCTATTCTGTGTTTTGGAACTATCATTGGTGTTAGTATTAGCCTATATGTATGAACTTGGGAGTGTGAGTAATGTAACAATATCGATTGACCCAATTAATATTGGTTCAGAATGTAATTCAGGAAGTTCACTCTTTTTTGTTGTAGAATATATGGCATAATAGCATGACAATACTTGACTGTGCAAAGAGATGACAAATTTTGGATGATAAATTTGTGTGATCCTCCCTTCTGTATTTATCTATGATGTGATTTATTGAAACAAGAATTATGCAACTCCTATATTCAAATATTAAAAGGGATAAGGTGCATCCAGCACCTTGACGCTATAAATCCAAATATTCCTCCTTTTTTCTTCACCTAAAAGAAAAGGTTAAGGTGTACCCAACATGTTGAAGTATCATTCAATTGCCTTCAATATTCTAAAGTTATTTATGGTGTATTTATTTATGATGTTATTTTCCTTGCTTGACTGCATCCATGACTCCAGTAAACCCCCATCTTTCCCCATTCATGCCTTCTTATATTGCATCCATTCGTTGCCTAAAAAAGAAATATCCAATCCCTTCTCCCCTGCTGCATTTAGGTCTCAGTGTGAACCCTATCATGCACGAGGTAGCCGAGGCAAATGAGGTTTCCGTAACCCGCGAGCTGTCCAGGAATTTGATGCAAAGGTTTTAATCTTTTTCAAACCAACTTGCAATATTAAACAATTCTATTAAATCATTGCATATATCCACGTCCTTTTTTATGCTTTCTATATCAATCTTTACAGTGGTGGCGACCACAAGAGTTTCAGTTTAAAAGTATGTAGCTTCTTTCTGTAGGGTTGTGAATAATACAAGGAAAAATTGCATAGTTTATCAGATATGTGTGGACATCACTAACACCCCAAAAACCTTCCCTCCCACGAACAATGTTGAAAACTGCACTCCTCCGCCACAGAACCTATTCTACCTGGAGATGGAAAGAAACTACCCACTTTTAATGGATAAGAGATGTGATATAAGGCGTGAATGAGGAAAAATGAGGGTGGTCAAATTTTAATGGAGTCAAGGAGGTAGTTGAAGAAAGAGGTTATGTGGTAATGAAAATGCCTCACTGTAAACAATGTTTCTCATTCTAACGGTTTTGAATGTAGTTGCTCGTTTTAACAACTTAAAAGGTGAAATTGCATCATAAATAACTCTGAATCTAAAAAATACTTAAGGTGTCGTGCTTATTTGAAAATCCATTAAGGGAACAATTTTACGGATTTCCAGGTAAATACGTGAAAAAAGTTTTATCTCAACTTGCGCATAACGTGTTTAAAAGATGTTCGCAAACAAGCACTAAGTGCTTGTTATTTTGATCATATAATCATATTAGATCATATGGAAATATAACCTCAACTTCGATCATAAATCTAAAATAATCATACAAGATTGATCATACATATCGCATAGCATCTCTGTTTTGCAATTATTACTCAAAAGACGGTTGGGTTCCACACAAATGCAATTATGATTTTATTTATAGCCTGATTCTACAAGAATAACTCATTTTTTTTGCCAACAACTAACTCATTTTTTTTAATACAAATGAAATTGTCAAATTGATAAAAGGGTTGTATTATATAGATTATAGAATAGTTCCTTTGATTTACCATATCATAATAGTATAAAAGCCCTCGGAATCTGTATTAGGAAACATTGTTTGCTTCTTTTCAGAGCATCAAAGCAAAAAGAAATTGTACTAGTTTTCAGATGTAGTGTCATTACACTCTTCTGGATTAGCTTGGCTATTGACAACATCAACTGCTTGAATATAAGCACTTGCAAATAAAGCGAGTGACTGGAACAAATGAGGAAGTGTTGATCTGAGTTTCTCTAGAGTCTTAACTTTGTTAGATTGTGCAGATTCCGAACAATTTTTCTGCACACTTTCCAATTGATTCTTTAAGACTTCAATGTGGTCACATTTAGCAGATAAAAAGGCTTCAACTTTGGCACGTTTAATTGATGAAGGATTACTGGGGCTTGCAGGTATATCTCCATCTTCATCGTTCCACTCAAGTTTGTTCTTAATCTCTTCTAGAGAGTTCCGTTCTTTCTGAAGCTTCCTCTCCAGTTTTCCAACTCTTTTTCGCAGTCTATCTTCGTCGATTTGCCAGGTAATTATGTCACTGATAGATGAAAGTAGGTTTTTTATTGATTCAGATGTCTCCTGCAACCACATCAAAAAAGAAAAGAAAAGAAAAGAAAAGAAAATTTATAGATCTTACTACTCACATGAAGTCAAGGATTAAATCCACATAAACAAGATGCATCAGGCAAGGGGGTGATTTTCAAGGGAGAGATGAGAAGAGTACGTAACTACTGTTATTTCACAGATTAAGAATCAAGAATATTACACAAAAGCAATCATAAACGTGTCATGAATATCTTTATTCTTTTTTTACATGAATGAGTTATGCATTTTCTTAACTTTAATTTTTAAAAACAATGATTAACTACTTCCACTTGATAACTGCAATTAGTTATGTGAGTGTTATGTTGATGATATATGATATCCTCAAAACAGTAAAAAAAATTTTATAAAAAAATCTCCAAATAGAACAAATTAACATCTCTATGACTGCAGTGTGCGAGAGTCTTCTAGTCTCTTAGACATGGTGTAAGAAGAGTAGAAAAAGATAGTAATAAAGTTAATAGGCTGAGCTAGGTTAAGATCTGTTAAAAGGTAGCTAGGCTCCTAACTACCTACTTTGCTGATTGAATTCTGATCTAATCACACATACTGATTGAATTCTGGTCTAATCACACATACTGACTTTGATTTTCTCTCAATTCTTATCATACTAAATTAGCATCACAACCAAATATTCGTTGATGATGGGGAAAAGATCATCAGGCGTTTCCATAAGCATGAACAAGACTTGTTGCAGACGCATTTGGGAGTCGATGGTTACTTAAGCCACTGCCAATTTCAGCCACTGTATGGACTGCATTGGGCATGTATTTTCTTGTAGGCATGCACAAATACTACAATGAAAAGCATTTCGAATGGCCATAGATAAACTGACCAAAGGTTGTTATTTCATGATATCCTTACAGCTCACATTCACAGCAGTGAAAGTGTCTCAAGCACTATTGGACAATATGATTAAGTCACATGGACTTCCTCAATCCAATGGGCTAAAATAGAGATACTATTGTTTTGTGGTAAATAGAAGGCTTCTTTCAAAGTAGACAATCCAAAGTTTATCCATCAGCCCATCATCTACATATAGATAGACAAACAGTATTGCTTTAAATATTGTTCGGAATGCATGATCAGCAGTGATATCCAACAAAACATTATACTTCCGACTTGAACTTCTGATGGGATGATATAAACCAAGGAGCTGTCGAGTCTAGTTTGAAGAATTAATTTCCAAGCTAGATATGCTTGACATTTACTTGTCAAGATTAAAGGGGAGTTTTTTTTTTTGGCTAAACTTAAAAGGGGCGTTGGATTCCCATCATCTGAAGTGTTGGGGTTTTTATTACCTAGCTAGTTTTTTAAAAAAAAAATTATATAGTGGTATCTCGGGTAACAAACCAATTATCCTGAAGTTATCTTGTTTCAATTACTACAGCAAGATTCCACAATGAGAACAATCAGCAGTTAAGTTTTGTTTTCTGTTTCTTATTTTGTGGGATTGATTGGCTAATCTTATGGTCACCACTCTCAGTATATGTAACCTTCGTTATAAAGTTCAGTCTAAAAATTTCAGCTATTGTTACCTAGTTTCATGCAATGTCATAATACCAAAACCAAGAGTAAATGACACTGACCGCATGAGGGCCACTAATAGTAGACAAATACAAAGATGGTAGGGTTAATATTGCATAAAGAAACAAACAGTTATGGCGATATGATTTTATAAAAGAACATTTTGTAGTTTCTCAGTTTTGAAATTAAAACATGAAAAAGAAAAAGATCTGCAAAAAAAAAAACATATAATCCGTTTAACTTTGGAATAGTCAAGACAAAGAAATAGAAAGTTATCACTTATTACAAAAAGGTTTGGGCAAAAGTACCTTATCAGGTAATTTGGTAAGTCCAAGCATCCACTGTTCACCAATGCTACGAATCATTGAGGCGCAACCACTCCGTTTATGGTCATCCATGAGGTAATCAGTACGTTTAATCCATTCATTCAGAATTCTTACGTATTCCCGCTGAGATTTTACCAGGTTGCAAAAGCTATTATACCAATATGAGACCTCAGTCCCAAACTGAAGTGTAGCCTGATGATGATACTCAGAATTTAGTAAAGTGTTTTGATTATCACTGAGGTAATTCAACTGCTGTGAGATGAGAACTTGGGCCTGATGATAGTCATGCATTGTCTTCCACATCCGAGTCAACCTGCAAAACAATCAAGAGCTTGAATCAAAACTCCAGGACAAGAATGAGATACAGATGGCCCGCCATCCAAGTGCATTCTTCATTTTCCCCTTAAATCACTAATGATATCTAAATAAAATTTTCACCCTAGTGCAAGAGAAATATATATAATATCCTTTAGGGGTAAACTACACATGCAGCACATCCAAAATCGTCCTTTTTTCCCTATCATTCTTACAAGTATTGATTCACATCATAAATTAGGGTCTTGCAAATAAATATGGAACTCAATGAAGTTATTTATTTCTTCATTTTTAGATCCCTCTATCTTTTTCCTACTATGAAAGGAATTTATTTGCCATTTAATTGCATCAATTTTGTCATGTTAATCAATTATAGGGTTTATCTTGAACTGTTTCTTCATGATCCCCCCCCCCCAAACAACAAATACCTCCACATGGATAACAAGATTGTCTTAAAATCAGGATCAATGCTAATGCAATGATTCAAACTGGAGTAAGTCCAACAAAGCCAATGCCTATAGAATTCTTACCCTGAAGTTAACGTAACAAGCTGAGGATACAGCTCCTTATCCATGGCTTCCAATATCAAAGAAGTTTCTTCTCTAATTGACTGCTGCAGTTGCAATAAATTAGATTCTAATTTTTCAACACTTAATCGAGTTTTTTCGCTCTCGACCCAGTCAGGGTTCTCGTCCAATTTTTTTTGCAGTAAAGAGGATTTCTTCTCGTACTCCAATTTTGTAGTTTCCTCTTCCTACAATATATAACGTTTAAACTATAAGAAAAGCATGTAATTCGAGAGATTGAGAAAACAAACATACTCAAACTAACTCATCATAAAGTATATGATGACAAAGCGTTGACTCCAAGGAACAATTTCCCCATAAAAATGGAGGAAATAATATGATAACGACAGTTCTATAATCAAAACTTAAATATAGCAACTATGCCAGTATAAACACATAAGGGATAGTAAATTAATCAATACTGTATTTATACTTTTTAGTGACAGAGCACTAAAAACTCAACTACGACCATACCTATTTTAAGATGTGCCTCTATGGACACTGACACGCATTTTTTGGGCTTTTTTTTTTTTTGTGCGTGTGTTTGTTTTTGCTACCAGGAGATGGGCTTAGAGATGGTTGGGACAAGATTTCAACACAGTTGGCCAACTAAAGAACATGATGGGCTTAATCACTACCTTGATTATCAGTTGACTTAAAAAAACAAAGAAAAGAAAATCCAATAAAATCAAAATCTGTAGTAACCACAGTAAAATTCAAAAAATAAGCATACATGAAATCAATTGATTTTGCGTTTGTGTATCTTTGTTTTGTTTATGGCGTTCTTTATTCTTGAAAGCTAGGGTTTGGATTTATGGGTGATCCCTAAACTTTGATACCATTTCAAAATTAGTGATGGGAAGAGTTTAAGATGAGTGCTAACTACAAACACCAGTCCTCTATGCCGTTCCTTTTGGTACTCTTAGAACATAGATTAATACAAGATAAACTCCTAGAGATTAAGATGAGTGAAAACTACAAGACTCCTAGATAATAATAAACTCCTAAACATAACACACCCACTTAATTTTTCAAAAATTGTTTTTGAATAAACAGGCTTGTCATCCTTTAGGATATAAGACTTTGCTTCACATCTCTTCAAGACACAAATCAAGAACATGCAAACTTATTCACTTACCTTTAATAATTTGCTAAGTCTCTTCTCAACAGTATATAATTTTTTAAGCGTGGCACAATGAGCTCCCGGCATGCAAGGTCCACTAGGACCAGGTAATTCAGCAGACTCTCTGGTATTCTGGGATGATTTGGCATGCCTGTTCCAAGAAAGCACACTGAAGACCTTTGCAGAATCACTTTTTTTTGCTGAAAAAAAAAAGTAAATTTCAGAGGAACTCTTTCACAAATAAAGGATGTCAGTTGACATTAAGAAAAATTTTGTCCAAAGGGTTGGGAAGAAAGGTTTCACCCATTTACCCAAAACTTTCCATACTAATTTAAAATGTGCCAGCTATCCGTGTTAACAAGTACTTCCTATCAACACCCTTTTCCTTAGAGTTACCAAATTTGCATGAGTGAGCCGTAATCCATTTCTCTGGTTAATTCTATGGATTGTTATATTACCTGATAAAATCTGACAAAATAGTTAACATTATTTAAAGCGAAAATTGATTCATTTGCACATAAAAGAAATCCTGCAATCTTAATGAAATAGATAGTGGAGATGGTGCTGGTGAGAATTAACTTTTATAAAATTAGACAATAACCAACAGGTGGTTGGCACAAATATATTCACCTTTTATAATATGATTAACTGAGATTAATACATGGGTATCAGGAATAGCAACAGTAACGTAATCCGCTCAGAAAACCGTCCAATGAATTTTATAGATACAGAAAGGAAGTGACAAACATCAAAGTGACACAGGAATTGGGCACAAGAAAAGTGGCTGTTCAGTTTGAAACAACTGAATCTGATTGTTGATTGTAAATAGATTCAACAAGATTCTTCCACCTAATACCTACAAATAAATATGCCATGACTTGTGCCAAAAACCTGATTCATGTGAAATTTAGCAGAGACAAAATTGTGCCAAAAACCTGATTCATGCGAAATTTAGCAGAGACAAAATTCTGGATCAGGCAGCCTTACACTGGGTGTGGAAGAATTCAGCAATAATAAATAAGACAAAAGGATATTAAAGGGGAAGACTCACTTGCCCAAGTATCAAAAGAAAAATTATGAACCCCATAAAAAATTATAATAAAAAAATAACAAAGTCCAAGGGAACATACAAATTTCCAAAAGTTTAAATACCTAAAGGCAAAAGGTACGGCAAATCCCAAGTTATATAAAAGGGGAAAATAAAAACAGCAGAAATTTTGAAAAACAAGCCAAAATGATAGTGCATGTAGCCTTACTCTTTTGATGTTCAGAATTCTGGTGCAGAACAATATCTCCTTTGCTGATATCAATTAGAAGAGTAATTTCCTTCCTCCCTTCAGATGCTTTTAGGAAACAATCATCTAACCCTTTAACAATACCCTCCAGTGATTTCTTCGTCCCACCTATCACCATGGACAAATTTGTAGATTCTTTTGTACAAAAGCTTAGAGTACAAGAATCATCAACTGGTTCTCTCCCCTGCTGTTTCTTACTGAGTGGATTCACAACACCATCTGCAACAGCTTGTGCTTCAGAATCTTCATCCTCAAATTCTGTGTTGGTTTCTGCCCAGTTCTCCTCAATTTCTAGTTCTTCTATTTCAGATCCTTTATGATAGGGTGAAGATGACCCAAAAATATAGCCTTCCAATGAAGAGCTCAAACTATGTTGATTTAGCTGCACAGAAGAATTCTTGTCAGGACTAAGCGGAGGAGGTGGTGGTGGTGGTGTGTGGAGGGGATGAAGGCAGGGGGAGTGATGGAGAGGCAGGCCTAGTGCCATCATAAGTATTTTCAAGCTCCAACGACTCAGAATCTATGAATTGCTTAAGTGTTGCACCAGTGTTCTTCAATGCTTTCAAATAGGCCCATTGGGAATCAGAAAAATGCCCTCTAATGCGCACCAATTGTTTCATTAACTTCCTCCTCTCCTTACAGCTACGAACCTTCCCTTCCTCATCCATATTAGACAAAACACAACCCATTTTTTAGATAGGCAACTAGCAAATAACACTTCCACTGCAACAGATAACAGATGCTAAAGAGAGCCTGATCAATCCCAAGTCTTATACCAGTAGGCCAGAAATCTGTTATAGCCACCAGAAACAGTACATCCAGGGAAATTTACAAGAAAGAAGCTTTATTTTTTATTATTCTCTAAACCTGTCTATAATACCAAAGACTTGACAGTTTTCATTGCATTAGATGCATTCCGTTTGCTAGTTATCAACGATCAGAGTTCATTTACATTAACTTCAGAATCAAGTACTCGCAGTGAGTGAAAGAACTCCCTGAATGGATATCAGATATTCAACCACGCTAACATGATGATCATGAAACAGCAAGAGCTTAGTTCCACTGCTTCATGCAGGACACCGGCAATCCAATAATCTTCACAATCCCCAACGACTTAACCAAAAGGAAGATCTTATCTGCAAAATAATAAATATCAAAATGAACCGCTAGGAACTAGGAAACAAATAACCTAAGGTAAAATACTTTGGTTCGCATATCCACAAAGCTATAGACATTAACTATGATAACCACCTGCATCATCAATTTTCCCTATTTTCCTGGTATTAACTAAATAGGATCTGGTATCTATGCATTACATAAACCGAAGACTCAAAAAAAAAAAAAAACAAAGGCACACAGGGCATTTCCATATTCAACTCAAGAGATACGAATAAAATAGTGTAAAAAACGGCCATTATAAATCAATTAAGAGAGATCCCAAGACGAACTCACATCAACCTATCAAGTCAGTCAGAAAGATCCTACAATTATGCGGGGAAATGTAGAGAAAAATGTTAGACAGGGAATAGATAAAGAATGTTCCGGAACTGAAAATGTCTGACACAGAACTAGACTTCTCCTTCTTTCAAGGATGGGTTTCAAAAATGTATTAAAAAACAAAAAAGGTAACTCTTCTTCTCATGATGAAAAGCATTTTCAAGAGAACCACACTTTTATTCATGCTTTACAAAAGGCGCAAGAGACGGGCCTTCGAAAACCATCAAGCAAAAAAAAGAGGAGGAAGAAAAAAGCACTATTTTACCATTTAGCAACAACACGTTATGCCTGGAGCCATATCAGCGCACCAGAATGACATGCAGCGGTGGAAGCAGCAGCTATATAGCACAGCACAAGCAAGGAGAGCTGCGAAGGCGGAGAAGAGGAAGGCATTCGACGACGGAGAGGGAGGGAGGAAAAAAGGGAGGGACGTGTTGGGGAGTAGTGAGTAGTAAGAGCAAAAAAGTTGCAGTCGCCGTCGCTTTTGGAAAAGAGCTTTTTCTGAGTCATGATTTGACTCGAGAAGCTGACCTGTCTGTGCGTTGTTGGTTTTGATTGTGATCAACTTGGTGCGTTCGTTCTGGAGATTAATTACTGTATTAATAATTAATAATAAGGTTAAAACAATACTTAATTCCTCCTCTTTCTTTGATTTCATATTAATTTCTGTAATTTAATAAAAATATAGATTATTTTACCTAAAATAAAATAAAAAAATTTAAGAATAAAAATTATATTAACACTTAATAATAAAGAGAATTGCTGAAAAACTCTCATAAAAAATTTTATTACTCAAAAGTATGCAAAACTCGGATTGAAAATATGTTCAATGCAACTGATTAAGAATTGCAACATATGAACTCACGATTTTATATGTTATAAATTAACTTTTTACTAATTAGATCAATGTGATTCTTAAAAAAAAAATTTGAGTATATATTTGATTAATAAATTTGGGAATAAAAAAAATTCTTAAGCTAATTTTTGCTTCATAATATTTTCAGATTTATTATTTACATGATATAAATTTACTAGTTAAAGGGTAAGTATTTACTGTAATTTTATAATTAAAATTAATAATATTTTTTGGTGAAAAATATTTAATATTATTTATCTCTGAAGCAATACAAATGTATGTATATGAATTTGGTCATTACACTTTTCTTTGGTTAAATTGGTTGCTATACTTTTTCCCATTTAAAAAAAAAAATAAACTCTCTGGAACCAACAAGCGTGCTGCTGCTAGTGGGGTTATTACTTATCTATCCTTGGTGTTTAAGGAATCCAACGGAGATCAATTTCATGTTTTAAAAAGTGGAAAAAAGCTATTTGAAGATTAGTGTTTGGTTTTCCTTTTTCTGGGCCAATGAAGATGAGTATGCAAGTTTGGTCTAAGGATAATGGCAAAGATTAAAAAAAAATGGAATACTGAATAAAATATGAATAAAAATGAAAACCCTTCTGTTTTCATTAAAAAAAAAAGAAATCTTTTTCTTTTTCATTTTTGTGCCATAGAATTCTGGTAGTGGGGGGGCTATGCTTCTTGTTTAAGGCAGTGATGTCATGAAAAGCTATTTTGGAGATGAGTATGTATGATGGAGGCTTGCGTATTCAATTTGGAAGGTTGCATTTCAAGAAGAAAGATGCTTTCGTCCAATGGGTTTTCATGTTTTATGAAAGTTTTGACAATACTTTATTAACCTTTGTTTTCTTAATGATCATAGGTATCATTTTCTTTAAGGAAAAAAAGTGTTCGGGACATTGTCGAATATCAAAGGTAAACATTCCTTTTAATGAAAATTTAAATTATTTTTTATACAAAAATCTTTAGAAATGGGTTCGATTTACCAATGTTCTAAGGGTAGAGGAAAATCTTCATTCCTCTTAGGTTATACCGATATTGAGCTGGGTAAGCCGTCCACTGCCATGAGACATTTGCCTATGCACCCAAAAATTAGGATGTCACCCCAAACACCACAATAAGAATTCAAACCCCCACTAAAACTTCAAACGCATTATCACTTAACCCATAAAAATCAAATTTTATATTGTCGTGTTAACCTATATAGAAATCTGGTTGGTACATTTGTTAAATTTTGTTTGTTTTTGTAGAAGTTGAGGACTCAGGCCCAAAGATGAAACAAAACCAAACAAAATAAAGATCCACGCCTGGAATCTGGCAGCTTCAGATTTGGACCCCTATTATTTTATTGACATGCAACAATAAAATATCATAAATAGTGAAATCAAATTAATCACGTGTTTCAAAAAATATTCATAAAAACATCATGAAAAAGATATTCTATTAAAATTTATTTAAACTCTAAAGATTTAATATGAATCTGTACATGATGATGATATGATGAAACAAAATGAAGGATAATGTTTCAATATGCATATAACCGAAAAGCTAAAGGTGAGGAGGTCTAAAAGGAGATCAAGTCAATAGGTTTGTTTGGAACGTTTCTAAAAGTCAATCGTACATTCAACAGTATTTTTCCATAAAACGGGATAATCTCTTTCACATATTTACCTCAACTTGCGTAAAAGTACTTCTCGACCGCGTTCCTAAACAGGCCAAATAACAATTCAGTCAAATTTTAGTTCTGTAGCCTCAAATCGTAGTTTTCATCATTATAGTTTCTTCTGTTCAAAACATTGGTAAAACAAAATTATATGAGCTAAAACAAAACTCGCTAAAATCACAGGGAAAAAAACGAAACCTAGTTAAAATGTATCAAAACATTCCCCAAATCTCTCTTTTTTAGGGAAGAGTCCCTATATAGTTAATTTTTTAGTCAAAAAGACCTAATACAATATCTCAACAGGTGCGACTTTTTTCAGCTATACATGACATACCTTCAACCATGAGCAAAAGTTTTCAATACAAAAGTCAGTCACATGTAGTTGAAGATATGTTAAAAATAATTGAACAAAAATTTTATAATGTTTGCACCTTCTTCAATTGATGAAACCAAATTTGAAAGTAATAAAACAAATTATGAAGTCAAATGTTGACAATTAAACTTTATGGTTGAAAATTGATTTTTCTGCACAAAATCAATTTTATCCATACAAGCTTCTTTTTTTATTCATATAATCAGATTTTATAAATTGTTATTTGTAATTATATTTTTAACAATTTTTTGGTTTTGATTACTATATTTTTAAGGATTTATAGTTTTGGCTCCTATAAGAATTAACAAGTTAACACCGTTGAATTCATATTCAAAATCATATGAAACTATAACGACTAATACCTTTTATGGACAAAAAAGTTAAGAGAGAATCAAAATCATGATTTAAAACTACATGAACCAAAATTCAAATTAAATTAAACTACAAGAATAAACAATAACAGTATTAACCCAAATTTATTCATAAATTTAAATAAGCTTTAAAATATTTCTTTAGGAGATCCGACATACAGTAACACTATTTATGAGACAAACTATACAGCAACTAGGAATGAAAAGGATTGAACCATGAGGGGAATGACGAATATATGTCAGACTATGTTTTATGTGCAAGGAAAGATCATATGCTCTATCTACCTTTGCCCTTTTGCAACATTAGACGAGAAAATACCCATTCCCGGAACTAAAGGGATTAAAGTGGAAATCAAAACCCGGTTTGAACCAATTCTGGCCCAGCCCACCTGAAGTGATTAAGCTTGATCAAGTTTGGGTCACTGCACACTTTCCACAAAAGACTAATTAGTTCATAATAATGCTTCGAATTTGAATGCCTCTTATAGGAAGACAGTAACACAAAAAAACTATAAACTTGATGTAAGATATGATATTAACCTTTTTGCATTATCGCAAATTCTAGTGAGCAAAACTTTTTTGAAACATAAAACTTGCAGGGTTAATTTCATGGCCTTCTCTTTTTGCATAGACTTCGTAATCTAGAAATGGTTAAATCTCCGCCTCCAAACCCATCAAATATAGCATCTGCTGAGGGGAACTCAGCCCTAGATGTCAAACTGCAGAAAACAACTAAAAGTAAGCTAGAGGTATAAGTACAATGGTGCCTCAGAAAATACAAGAAGTAAAATGTTGTAAACTAGATTATTCATGTACCACAGAATATATGAAGAAGGAACTTTAGTTTAATCATCTTCCTGATCTACTTTGCCTTTTTCCTATGTTATCCATGTTCGAGTGAGACTAGGATATAACAAAATAACTTACTAAACGTTTAACAATGTAAAAAAGGAAAGAAGTTTATAACGGATATGCTTCTCTTTCTAGTGACTTCAGACGTTTTCTATCCTCCTAAAATTTATAGGAGAATCACAATTAAATTCCAATCAAAAGATAATGACTCGTCATAACAAGTGGAAGAGGCCCACTAACAAGTCCTTAGGGCATAGTAGATATTATATCCCTTAGTTGGGACCTAATTGAAATTCTCCCTATATTTATTTGAGAAAATTAGGGGAAATCCACTATAAAAAATTTTATTAGTGAAAAGGACCTGAAAAATTTTTATCTGCAAAAACCAACAGTAGTTACTCCATGAATTCTGTACACACAAAGCAATGTTGCCGGCTTAGGTCCTTCTCATCAAAAAATTTTTTAACAAGGGACCTTTCCCCTATATTTATTAGCTAAAGGATGAGAATCTGGATCCTGTTCAACTCATATCAGGCATGAGTATGAACCGTGCCTAGCATGGATCCCAGCCAAGTATAAGAAAGATATAGAACTTTACAGTTAAGAGTTCTCCTCAAAAATATAGAAATGACTTGCCACTTGGGCTAGTTTAGGTGGCAATAATGGTAAACCTTCCAGATATAACCAAAAAAGAGGAATAAAAACAATGAAATAACATGTTAAAGTTACCACTCGAACCGTCTGAAGTTACAACTTGGTCTTTCATAAATCTAAAAGGTTTCTATTACACTGAAAAAATGACAGTATATCTTACACTAACATGAATGGTAACTTTCAAAAACATTTGCAATAACTTATAATCTTAGAGAAGAATTTTTATTTTTAACGTCTTAACAGTCATTGATATAAGCTTTAGATTTTCAACTGTTATTTTTCCTTAATACACACACATACACACATATCAACATGTCCACCATTGCATGTTTGATTTTCCAAGAACAAAGCACTCACCTGCTCCGTAAAACAGCACATGGCATGCCTACCACTCCAGCTCCAGCAACTCCAGATTTGCTTCCTGCAACAAGGACACAATTGCAAACAGGTAACCCTGCATATTCTGCTCCCGCACGTATTGCAGCTACAATCTTTTCAAGACTGCAAAGATGATCATCAAAACAAATTATAATTGACAAAAAATAGTGCTATTTGATGACGTAATTTAACATTCCAATAAATATCAACATGAAAATGTTCATTTAAAAACAAAACAAACCTAACAAATGGAATATCCTATTTGTTGCCTTAAATGTATTCCTAAGATTTTTGTTTCATTATCTATTTGTTATTAGGCTAATATTATCTACGCTCTCCAATTTTATAGACCAATGCAAAATAGTAAGTACTTTAGAAAGGCTAATAAGAGAGAATGAAGCATCTGATGTTGCAATGATACAAGAATAAAAAAAAGACATGCATCAACGTTTTGGGTGCATTAAACGTGTGTGAAGCAGATCATTACTGTTTACTTCGGGTGAATTGAAAATACTCTATTAACCTACAAGACTTTACTAAATCCCTAATAACTCCAAAGTTAGCACTACAAAGAACCATTTTCTCACCCTGCATGACTTTCCGACATACCTAGAACACTTAACCACAAACCAATAAGACCAAACGCAACTGTGCTTCTTTAAAATTGATGTATGAAACAAAAGCATGCCGCTTTCCGTTCTGCATGAGCCCAAGGTTTAGAAGACTATGGTTCACAGTGAACCTAGCGCCCATAATGAGTCATGTAATTTTCCCCCATGCACATACAGAATGAAAAGACATTAGAGGGTGATATTTGACCATGTTTGAAAAATTTTATTCATAAAACGTGAGTGTATTCTTTTTTTTTTTTAAAAAACTTAGACATAAAACGAACTAACCTTTCAGATATGGTGGTGTCAATCTCAACACTCAACTTTAGCAAGGATGCAACCTCCTTTGCTATCCTTTGTTTCTCCGCTGAAACTGGTCAAAAAGGTACAAAAACTAAGTCCAAGACCAGCCAGCCTTGCACACCAGAAAAAAGAGCACGCATCATTAATGAGTCAATTGGTATGTACCTGCTTTTTTGGCTTCCTTGACAAGTTTTTCATCCATACCAGAAGAAAGTACATTCCCAGAGATAAGTCGGCCATACATGCTTTGCTCAACCTCCTTATCACCAACAATCATTACCTTTGAGCTTTGATCACCAAGCTTCTCTGTAATTGCCCTATCAGTATAAATTCAAAAGATAAAATCAAGCAAAAATTAGGGTATTCATCATTCTGAAAAAGCAGGGCAAATAAAAATGCAAGCTGAAACTAAACTAGCACAGAACAAGGATCAAATAAAGCTAACAAAAGCACAAAGCTATCTATTAATGAGAAATAGAAAATTATTCTCATGTTCATTCACAACTACTGGAAACTGCCATAATCTACCAGCTGTGCTAACCATAGTTGAGCCCTAGAGTACGATGATTTTCCAATTTTGAGAGAAAAACCTTAGAGAGAGAGAGAGAGATTTCAAAGCATAAAGACAAAGATTGATCAAAAGGTGCACTAATGATATAATCTTGGTTGTATCAGTGAATTATAAGCAAGTGCATTTTATCATCACAAGAGTATTCCAGAAAGTAGACCACTCTTATTCTCTTAATGATTCAATAATCTTTTAAACGGCAAAGCACACATATCATATGTATCATATATGACAATCACACGTTACACCATGTCCCCCCAAAAAGGAAAAATAATAAGAAAAAACTCCCAAATTAAAAAAAAATTGTAAATAAATCTGCAAGCTAGGTTTTCAAGAGAACTTCGAGACGCTCCAAAAAAATGTCCTCACAATACTGATCAGAATACAGAGATGGATCTACATTTGTTGACCAAGATGTGACACCCCCCCCCCAAAAAAAATAAAAGGCCAAATGTGTATATATGTTTGCTAAATACCTTTTTGAGAAAAAAATTGAATTTGTCCAAAACTTTAAATAAAAAAATATTTTTAAAACTTCTTTATTATATTTTATCTATAATATTGTATTTATCTGACCAATATTATTCAATGTATCATAATTTTATAACTTAAATACATTTTATTACTATATTGATTTCATAAATATTTAAACTTATATTTTAAAAATTATCACTTATTATAATTTTTACAACCCTGCCCCCTAAAGATCTTTCCCCCTGGTTTGGTCCCTGTGGGAGTGTAAGCATATATAATTCTATTTAAGTATCATGATCATCGCATATATTTGGAAATAACTAAAAGTACCTGACAATATCATTACCGCTTTTCCTGTATGCAGTTAACACTGCCACCGGAATTCCCTCATTATATGCATCATCGATAAACCTGCCATTGGGGAGATATTTACTTTGTTCATGATTTTTAGTCACGGAAAAATCTACAAAGAATAAGAAAAATAATTATGTTGGTAACTATTATTCACTAGCTTGGGCCAAACAAATGTTTTATCATCAAAGGATCATTTTCTTCAAAGTAAAATTAGTAATGGTTCCCTTCTACTTTAAAATTAAAATTGACACTAACAAGTAGATTTAGAAGCAAAATGTCAAAACTCAGATGAACCAATCCTAGTTCTCATACCAAATTTTAATAAAGGTAGGTAGGAAATACGGGCAAATCAAAAGTTTGGCTTCCTAAATAATAAAAAGTTCGAGAAACAATACTAGCAATTGGATCATGATGAAATGTAACATATGCTATTTGCATATTCATATTTAATCAGTGTAAGATAACTCACCGGTCAACCCCTGGTCGTAAAGGAAGGCTCTTTGACATCACAAACTCTTCCAATGCCTTCTCCTGCAATAATCAATAGAGTTAGATAGGTTTCTTCATATGCTCTTACAACCTCTTAAAACAAGTAAACTGAAAAATCTTTGCTCCTGTGCAGGAAGGTGCTATTTAGTTTACAGGCCTAAATGGATCTATTCCTAGGAAGCACTTTACTATTGAGAAAGAAATCACACCATTATTTTTCTCTTTTTTGGGCCACAAAATCATGATATTGTTGAGTTCACTTGTTGCAGGGATTTTACAAGTCCAAGACACCAGTCTAAACTTTAGCATTAATAAATCTCTCTCTCTCTATATATACACACACACACACACAATCTTAGGGTTCATTAAAACATTGAATTCTTATTTGAATCAATAAGACTAAGAACAAAGTTTTTTACGAGCAAAGTAAATTTCCTTTCCCCTTTATATGTGGTCCTCCTCTGCCTCGTCAAAAATTTTCTCACTGATTTATTAAAACTTAGCTATACTGACAATAAGTCCTAAATATCAAAACCCCAAATATTTGGAATCTGCTGCACTTCCAAGATTTTGTCCTTCAAGGATATCAGATTGATCAAACCTAAATCCCTTTCTGTATAGAATTTTAGAAGTAATTCCTTGATACTAAATCTTACCTTGAGACATAATTGGAAAGCTCTTAAATTGGCTTAGATTCCTAAATGAAACTATCAAATCTTTCGGAGTCATATTAGTTGAGATTAGTGATGACTAAATTTTCCATGTTATCAAACTCAATAGTTGATTTACTACTCTAGGGAATGTTACATGTGAGAAGCTGAATGGATATTCTATTTGGTGGTCTATGCTGCATTGTTCTATTGACCGAGGAAGAGATTAACTCTAACTTGAGATTTGGAGAAGTGCTTTGGAGTCAAAGGGCATTTGTCTAAGTAGGAGTAAGAAAGAATACAAGCATTACAATTTTAATAAGAGATAAGTTGGGAGTGATTCGAAGGTGATATTGGATGATCAAATTATTTCACAAGTAACAAAGTTCAAATATGTGGGACAAATTATACAAAATGATGGTGAAATTGATGGTGATGTTAATCATAGGATTCAAACTGTATGGTGTAAATGGAGGCAAGCTCATGAGTTCTCTGTGATAAAAAAAGTGCTTAATAAAATAAAAGAAAAGTTTTATCATACCATTATAAGGCCAATATTGCTATATGGTAATGAATGTTAGGCTTTAAAGAGAGAAAATGAGCCTAAGGATAGTTAAGATGGATGTGTCGTCATAAACAAATGGTTAAGATTCGTAATGATGAAATTTGTGGACGAGTTGGTCTGGCAACCATTGAGTAAAAAATGGTAGAGAATCATTTGAGGTGCTTTGGATATGTCAAAGAAGGACATTGGAGACACTAGTAAGAATGGTAGACCAAACAATGTGAACTCTTTTGAAAAGAGATAGAGGAAGACTGAAACGCACTCTCAAAGAGGTTTTAAAGAGAGATCTTTCGGTTAATAATTTATCTAGGAATATGGTTTACGATAGAGCGCAGTGATATCATGTAATCCATGTAGCCGATCCTACTTAGTGGGATAAAGGCTTTGTTGTTGTTTATCACAAGGGAGGAATAATATATCCTTCATTATCAAGAGCACTACTCATGAATCATGAGCCATGAATAATTTCTGAAGATTGTTTCATCAAAAACAGTCTGCTTTATTTAAGAGCATCGAGCATACATCATATTCCTCATTTGTCAAACTATAAATGCCAAGTATATAGTACAATTTAATTGTAGAAGTGCAAGTAAAATACCTTTTGCTGCAAAACGCTTTTTACAAACTTTTCCTTCTCACTTGTGGGTAAAGAAGTAGGCCATCCAATCTACGCATTAGAGATAATAACAGTTTTACATGGCTTCAGTAATGTTTGCAATGAAGCAAACTACTGAGAGTTAACAAAAGGCAAACATGCAAAAGAAAAACGTACTCTATTGAAGAACAGACAGAGCATCTTTTCCTCATCACTGGCACTTCTCCTGGAAAAATATCAGTAAACAATTTACAGCTGAAACAGAAATTCATACTTTCAACTCTAAGCATGACTCGATACATTTCCATATCTAATGACCACATGAGGAGTGAACATTGAGTCGAGTTTGCCAAGATCTGTTCCAATATAAACTACTATAGCATTTCATGAAGTTGACGAATTGTCTTAAACCATATCACATCTGCAAAGTACACACTACATATAAATGCATAACCTTACCTTAAAAGATCTGAGTAGACAGGCTCGGTCCAGTTTGCACAATCAAGCCCAAGATTCTGAAATGCTGATGCACCAAGAGAACAATTATGTTAGATTCATGAGCGTCCAATCTCAAATAGATATGAGACAAATGACAAGAACCCCCGTGGTGGTACGCATATGTCCATTCTATCCTATCATACCTTTATTGAAGGCTTGACGATTGCCCACACGATAAGCATCCATAAGGACTCTAGAATAACAAAAATGGATACGAATTACAAGGAACACATTAACATTACGGATGTAAACAGAGGCTAATTAATAAAAGACGGAAGCAAGCAAGTAAACTTCGAATACGGTCGCAAGTTCAAATCAAACGGTGAGAAAAGGCAAGCTTACCCATCGACTTCAAGAAGAACGGCAAGTTCTTGAGATGAGTTCTGGTAGTGGGGGCTCGATGGCGAGCAAGAAGTGGAGAGCCGAGTGGACCGCAAAGCTTTTTCAGGAAAATTGGAATACAGTGGTAGATTGGTGGACGAGTATTGAGGAAGAAGTCGAAAATTGCTTGCCGATGCACTGAAGAAGCATCTGTTATCTTTATTGAAAATGCGAGGAAGGGATAGTGTGTGAAGAACTGAACAGGAGGCTCTCTCCATGAAAGCCGATTAATTAAAGCTGAGAGCCAACCGATTCAATCCGACTTCGGCTTCAGTTTCAGTAACCTCCCGATTCTATAATCAAATACACCAAGTATGTGAAAAGTTAATTTAAACATCTTGATTCTAACATGTATCATATTTATCACTAAGTTGGTGAGTTGATATTCAAGTGCTACTCTGACTTCATCAATGTCCACTGGAATTTAGATAATCGAGTATAAATTTCAAAGTGTCAAATAGAAGGAGATCAATAAGCTGGCTAGTTGAGGTTTAAACACTACTTAGACTGCGTGAATAAGCATTGAAGGATAGATTATCGACTGTAAAATTTTTGGTAGAAATATCAAATAAACTAGTGTATTCTCATTCGATACTCCTCAAAGTATCAAATTAGCTACAATGGAGAAGAAGAAGGAGCCGAAAATGCTAGAAAAGCACGAAGAATTTGGAGAAGAAGACGGCGACAACAATGGAAGATATACCGTGGAGCTGCTGCTGAAGAGCTGTGTTTCCCACGTACGCATTCAGCTTCCAAATGACAGGAAAACAGGATGTTAAATTATCAAATGGACGGTCAAGATTTACCAATTTTTTAACGGGTGAGATTACATCTATGCACAGAATCAAGTGGGCCCAAAATGACTAATTTTGATTTTTTTGTTTAAAATTAATATGTTTAATAATCATAGATATTTATCTCTATACTCATAATTTGTTAAATTTACAGGATAAACAACCTTGATGGCTGATAAAGTGACTCTCGCTTAGCGTACACGTAAATTAATTTTGTTATATAAATATGGATAAAATAAAAATCAATTACATTATTAATTATATGTAGATGCGAGAAGACAATCGTGAACATAATATTTTTTATTTTTATGTTAACAATAATTAAAATTTAGAAGAATCACCGCAAAGTCCTAATAAAAAATATAGGTTAAATCTTACTTATACATATGCTTTAATTTTGTAAAACATATGGATTAAAATAAAATAGTTTAAATTGTAGGGAATGAGTTATTGTAAGTCAAAAAAATTTTGTGACAAAATTCAGAGACTAAGTTTTAATTGCGTCAAAACTATAAGAATTAAGTTACATTAAATTAAAGTGTAAGCATTAAGTTATAACTGAGTTAAACTACAGAGATAAAAAATTAATTGTAAACATATATTAACAAGCCAACATTAAAAAAAAGGCGTGGTTATATTATAATGGATTATGGGAAAAATTATTCGGAAGTTTTCTGTGAAAAGCATTGGACACCCGAAAATTTTCAAGGGGACAATTCTACCCTAGGGAGTTTAAAAATGGGTAAATTTTTCCTTTTAAGTTTGAAAAATGGGGCAATGCCAATTTTTCATTAAAAAAAACCTAACAATCAATGTTTGTGATTGAATTATATAAAGGTTAAAAGGTAAAAATGACTTAAAAGTTTTGTCCAACTCACGATACCTAAAAATTATATCGTCTTTAATTATTTAACCCTATTAATATCCTTTTATTAATCAATCATATCTTATAGTAAGGAAAAGGTGAAATATATTGTAATGTAAATGCTATTAAAATGGGAAATTCATAAAGTACAATTTCCCAACACTTGCTATTTGTTTTTTTAGCGTTTCCCAACACTTGTTATTTGTTTTATCGAACTTGGTCCAACTTAATTTGGTGTCCCCCAGTTTTTTCAAGTTTAATTTTGTTGGGTTTCAACAATTTATCGAGGCTAAGAGCTTTTTTTTTTGTTTCTCCATCTAATTTTTTTATTTTTGCATTGAGTTTGTTTAAGATGATTTGATTTTAATTTTACATTGAAATAAATTATTTTCAATTTGATTTTTAATACTGGATTTATTTTTACACAATGGTAAATGTTTTTAATACGGATTTTTAATAGTTGATTGGTTTAGGTGGGAGGAATTTTTTTTAGGGAAGAGTACTTTACAAATTTGACATTTTAACATTATATAAATTGAAATATACATTTGATCCTTTCAATTTACATTAAGTTTCAGTTTGGTATCTTATGTTTAAAAAGTATATTTTTAATTCTTTTATTTTAATACTATTGTTTCATTTAACAGAAAATGTTAAATCAACAAATTTAACTGGTGAGTCTACAATAAATTGATGATAAAACATAATTAAATTTTAAAATATAACAAGTTATTGTATTAAATAATTAAAGTTTAAATATATTATATCATCAGTTAATCATAGAATCATAGTTTAAATTTGTTTAGTATATATATTTCATTAAAAAAAAAAAGCTAACAACCTTAGGATATAATGACTATAAGTGCAATGTTTACACTTAAAGAGATTAAAATGAAACTTGATATAAACTTGAAACACTAAAAATATTTTAGACATTAAAAATTATTTCTAATATTTGATATAAGATCCATCAACTAATTTGGAAAATTAAGTTAAATAATTAAATAACGTAGTTTGGATGCCCAATGCACTTCAAAGAAAACTTTAAAATGATTTTTATCCTTTAATCCATGTATACTTTGGTTAACAAATTTGAACAATTGAATTTGTTAACGAAGTGATAACATTGCCTTATCTTTTAAACTTTCTGGCAAAATTGCCTCACTTTTTATACTTTCGAATAAGAATTGCGGCCTCGAAAACTTTCAAGTGCCTCTCAAATAAAATTTAAAGGTCGTTTTTGTCATTTAACTCTAGTATGATCATACTAATTTAAAATGTCATCAACAAAATACCATCAAGTATGGCATAAAATGTCATCTAAGGCATCATAAGGCCGAACAAAATATCATCAAGCATGCATGACATTAAGCAGATGCCATGACCAAAAGAGGCACCACGCCAAAGTAAAAGTACTTTACAGCAAAATACAGTTTCCCTCCCAAGTAATAATACACCAATTTAAGAACCGATGACCATCCTCATGATCACTTGCTTGCGCATGAATGGTGGACATTGAACAAATGTCCTGAGTTTGGCCACATCATTCATGAGAAAGCAATAAATGTCAATGATTTTCTCTAAATCACATCCACAATCTCGAATCAGCTTCAAAGTTTCCTCCCCTGAAATCTGCTGGCCATATCTCTCTAAATATATGATTTCCCTGGTTGCAGGGCCTGTTTTAGCTG
Organism: Vachellia pachyceras; assembly: GCA_025593235.1. Lineage (NCBI taxonomy): Eukaryota > Viridiplantae > Streptophyta > Magnoliopsida > Fabales > Fabaceae > Vachellia > Vachellia pachyceras. Next base: position 14,614 of record JANTPZ010090323.1, on the reverse strand, counting down.
GTTGAGATATTTTCCTAAGAACGGCTGCAATAACATCCATCTTCTCTGCAATTTGAGATATTTGTGAAGGCTCTTTATCCCTGGTTGCAGGGCCTGTTTTAGCCCTCTTGCAGCTCTCTCTATTTGCTCCACGAGAATGGTTATCAAGTTTGATGAGTCAGCAATTTCCGTTAAGAGAGACAACGACGTTAAATTTGAAGGACTGAAAGTGTACTTTTTAAATTTAAAGAACTAAAATGAAATCTGACACAAACATAAAAGACTAAAAGTATACTTCAGCCTATACTATATTATAAGTAAAGATGTCGTCAACGTTGACTTCATTTCAATCCTATTAGATTCCATTCATAATATAATTTATTAATATCTCATTATTTTCATGTGTCAGGTATTTGAATCTCTTATGGAACTACAACATTCTTTTCTAAAAATAATAACTCTTTAGGAGATAGCTCCTCTAGAGTGATCAAGTTTTTTTTTGTTATCATCGACTTGACCATCTATATTCTCGGTTGCTTTTTTCTTTTGAAGATTTTTATCTTTTGAACCAATGAGTCTTCTAAGCTTCAAGTGCGCTTTAGATTTGTTTATAATAGGTTGTCTTTCAAGGTCATCGATTCTTTGAGGAGTATTAACAGCTAAAATATGTGACTTTATTACTCTTTAGATCAATAAACGCTTCAGGCATTTGGCGCCTACACTCATGGAATTTTTTTTACAATTTTCATCCAGTAATTTAAAAATGAGACTTGGGCCTTTGTTTTGGATTTTTTTTCCTCACAAACTTTACCCAGTACATGATAATCTTCACAAATCAATCTGTTTAGATGCACCAATATTTAGCATGCCACAAGGAATGCATGATATAGTGTACAGCATAACCTATTATATAATACAGTCTAGCTACATAATGAAGATAAAAAAACATAAGTCGAAGCCTCAGAGCAATGTATTTAACTTTAAAGCAGAATTGCAAGAATAACTAAAGGAAATCTTATAATAGAAAAATGAGCTGAAGAACATAAGAATCTATCATAGCTGAGGGAACGAACCTAGACACTCACTAGAATTAAGGACCGAATCTGCAAAATGCTTATCAAGGTCGGGGAGAACTAACTCAAAGACGAAGATGAGAACGACCAAGTGCTCATTTGGGAATGCGGTAGAGAAGTACTTTTACGCAAGTCAAGGTAAATATGTTAAGGAGATTATCTCATTTTGAGGGAAAACATTGTTGAACGTGCATTTGGCTTTTTCAAACGCTTCAACAAACAAGCCCTAAGACTATGAGAGATGACGACGACGATTGTCTACGACAGAGTAAGTGGCGATGGTGGCAGCGATGACTGGAGGAGAAGCAGACTACTTGTGGAGAGGTGGATGGAGAGAGAAAAGGATTCTAACTTCTTGGTCAAAGTGTTATAAAATTAAAGAAAGAAGAGTATATGGAGTTAAGGGATTAAGTAAGCATCATTCTTGTTCACCATATAAAATATGTAGTACATGAGAATGTTTTCTATTTATAAGCATAACTTTAAAGTATTAAGGTGAATTAATTCTATAACTACATGAGATAATAAAGAGATATATAATGTGGGATTATGAGAGATATGGATATCCAACTAATATTTACAATCTTTACACACTTTTTAAGAAGCTTGTTGCCATAATACAAGTTTACAATTCGCCCAACTATCTACCAGCTGGCTGCACAACTATCTTTACAATATTTTTTTGGTGGTAAAAGGGGAAATAAACCCCAAATTATAGCATTACATCTTAGCAAAAGGTGTTCCTACTCTATCTTCCTCCAGATTTGTCGAACATCGCCCGGAGGAACTTCCCAAAACTTTCAGCAATCCCTCTGTCCAACACTAAGAGCCGCAAGCCTATTCGCACAACAATTGCCTTTCGAAAATATGCTGAAGTTGCACATTCCACTGTTTTGCCAATAAATTGTTCAACTTCCCCTGCAAGTGAGAGTATCCTATGATCCGTTGCTTCCCTAGACTCGCTTGCACTATCTCCCTAGCGTCACACTCCGCTATTACCTGGTTGAAGCCCACGTCCCAACATAATTTCAGACTCTCGATGAGGCCAATCAACTCTGATTCCATGGCATCCCATCCCAACAACTTGATGGTGAACCCTCTAATCCACTCCCCCACAATCCCCCCTTATCACACCCCCACAACCTTATTCCCATTTCCTACACTCCATCCATCTGTGTTTAACACCAATTTTTAGGCAGTGGGCTCCATTGAATTGTAACACGTTCACCTTTGGGTTCCCTAAACAGATCCTTAGTTATCTTCTTTCTGCAACTCTCTACAATCCGGTATGCTATTTGGTGACCATTCTGAGGAAACTCAAATTTTTCTTCATGTATGAATTTGTTCCTCCATTTCCAAATTAACCAGCATACCACTACATAAACCTCTATCCAGTTTTCCTCTTCCGCTAGCTGTTTCCCCTTTATGATATTGTGCTTGTTTAGAAACACTTAACTATCACCAAAAAGTACGTTCAACAGTGCTTTTCTGCAAAATGAGATAATCTCCTTCACATATTTACCTCGGCTTGCGTAAAAGCATTTCTCTACCGCGTTATCAAACGAGCCCATTATGTTCAATCCACTCTCTCCATGTAGCTCCAAAGGAGTCTCTTCTGTCTCAAGGTATTATACTCTTCCATATCTGAGTAACATAAGAGCAATCCCTAAGTGCATGCATTTGTTCCTCTATGTGCAGATCACAAATCGGACAGTTACCACGTCCTCCATCCCATCTTCTCATCATCTCTTTCGTGGCTAGCTTGTGATGGAGCATCTGCCACGCAAAGACTTTCACTTGTTCTGGCACCCACAGTTTCCATATCATCTTCCATTCTGGTAGTTTCTGCCCTCTCTTTTTTATTTGTGTAAAATGATAGGCTGATTCAGTGCTAAATTCTCCATCCTTTGTTAATTTCCATTTGAATTCCATGTCGTTCTTCTGCTGCTATTTGCTGACCCTTTAAATCTCCCATCATCCTGATTTCTTCTACAATCAATAATATTACTGAACTCTCCCCATTACTTAGCAAGTTCCTTCCATAACCTTGAGTCACTCCTTTTAATTATAAGTCTTTCATCTAGTCTTCTATCCCTCCCATACTTTCCATTTAGAACCTGAACCCATAGATCATTCGGATTTCTATGCATACACCAAAGAGTTTTATATAGAAAAGCATCATTCATTCCCTTAAGGTTCAATATTCCCATGCCCCTTCATCCTTAGGAATACACATCCTTTCTCATGAGATTGCATGCCATTTACGTCTGTCCCCCTCCTCACCCCAAACAAATCAGCGACCCTCTCTTTCAATCTCCTCAATAACTCCTTAAGGGATCCTACATAGGATACAAGGACATAGTACTTACTACTGACTTCATTAAAGTTATCCTTCCAGCCATTGACAAGCTAGAGACTTTCCATCCCGGGAGTTTTTTTTTTTGGTAAAGTGGAGTCTTTTTTTCACCCTTTCTACAATTATCTTATATTTTCCCCTTCTGCATCTCTGGAATCTGAGGTTTGCTCCTAAATATCTTCCTATCTCCTCCACTTCCTTGAAATTGCTCCACCTACAGATCTCCTTCTTCATATAAGTTTTCACATTTGGTGAGAAACAAATCGTTGTTTTATTTGACTCACCTTGTGTCCAGTCATACTCCCAAAAACCTGCAAACAATTTAAAATAATTTCAATTTGTTTAAGGTTAGCTTCAGTAAAAAGGACGAGGTCATCCGCAAACATCATATGTGAAATAATAAGACCTTTACGTCATGCTCTCATGCTTTTCCACTGTTTCTCTCTCATTTTGTCAAGGATAATGTGGGTTACTTTCTCCATGCCAAGGTCAAATAAAGAGGGAGAAAGAGGATCCCCTTATCTAAGCCCCCTAGAAGGTTTGAAACCCCGTAACCTTTTCCCATTCCACAGAATACTTGTTTCCTCGTTCTCCATACACACCATAAATTTTCTAATCATTTCCTGAGGATATTCCAGCTCTCCCAAGACTCTTTCAAGAAACTGCCAATTCATTCTATCATAAACCTTTTCCAGATCCATTTTCATAGCCATATACCCTTTCACACCATTATTCCTTCTCATTGAATGCATAATCTCCTGCACATTAGTAATATTATTATGAATGTTACGTCCTGGTACAAAAATAACTTGGAATAGTGATACCAGCCTAGACATGAACCCCTTCATTCTTTTTACAATGATCTTAGTGAAGCATTTACATTACATAAGGAAATAGGTCGGAATTAACCAACTTTCTCCACCACATTACATACACTATCACCCACCATCTCCCAACATCTTTGGAAAAATATGGCTTGGAAACCATCTTCCTTTGGAGCTTTTAAACCTTATATTTCAAACATGGCCTTCTTAATTTCCTCATTAGTTAGAGGATTCAAAACGCTACTCCATTCCGCCCCTTCTATTCTTGACCATGAATGCTTAGTTTGATGCCACGGCCGAGATGGTTCTTCTTCCATAAACGGGTTCTGCAAATAACTATTAACCATTTCTTCAACCTTAGCCTCCTCTTCCAACCATTCATTTCTATCATTATTAAGCATCGACATCCTATTCCTCCTCCTTATGTTGGTCGTCTTGACATGATAATATCTCGTATTCCGATTCCCATCCTGTAACCACTGAGTTTGAGCTTTCTGAAACCACAAGACTTCTTCTTTATCTAAAACATCCTCTAGCTCTAGCCTAATCTTCTTCTCTTTTTCCTCCCAATACAGGCTTTTCATAGTCTGCGCCTTCCTCTGACTTAATCTAATCTTTTGGATTAACTTCTTCTTCCTTTCTCTGATATGCCCAAAAGAATGGACATTCCAGTTCTGCAAAATAGGCACAAAACTCTTAAGGTCCTCACAAACTGTAGCTCCTCCACCCTAGTGACTTCTAACCAAGTCTCTAAACCCCTCATGTTTTAGCCACATGGCTTCAAATCTAAAGGGTTTATCCTTTTATGACATTCTTTTTCCTATTAACTAGATGGCAAGCGGATGACAGATTGCAATCTTTCACCTACTTTAACAACCGCATCTGCAAACAAGTTCCTCCATTCTGAGTTACACAAAGCCCTATCAAGCTTTTTATACAGTCTGCATCTATACCCCACTTTAGGCCCCCTCCAAGTGAATCTAGGTCCCTCTATGCCCATACAATGAGTTTACATATACCAATATTATCACTAAATTTCTCACATTTTCTTCCATTTGGGATCACTCCCCCTCTTTGTTCATCTCCACTTTTTATGTCATTGAAGTCCCCTGCCAAAAGCCAAGGTCTATTTATACCTTTTGAGATCCTTTATAGCTGCTCCCAAAGGTCTTTCCTCTCCCTCTCTCTTGGGCTAGCATAAATTGCTGAAAAACACCAAGTACTCGAACCTAAACCATTCACCATACAATGTAAAGGTTGAATGGAAATACCTTCATCATTCCAAAGAACCCAGATTCCACTTGACATTCCCTGAGCTTCCACAATTAATCTATGTTGAAACCCAAAACTTTTTATTTTTGCTTATGCCTTATCTCCACTGCACCTAGTTTCCACAAGCACTACTATCTTAGGTCTCCATTTTGACACACCTCTTTTTAGGTAAGCCCAAATTCTCTTCCGGCTGCCCCTTTCACATTCCAAACTAATATCATCATTAAACTAATAAATCTAGTCAAACAAGGAGAAAAACAAGACTCACTACTCTTCTCCACTGAGACTCTTTTCTTACCTTCCAGCGTTGCATACACCCCTTGAAACTTGATTTTTGCTCATTGGTCCCTCTCTATTTAGGCCTAAGATCTCCATTGGATCAAAGAGATCTGAAGATTTTGCTTCATCCACTTCCATTCTTTCATCTTTTTTGCCATGCTAGTTTTCCAGCCCGTTCCCCCGCAGTACCATAGTATTCTCGTTTGTAAAGTCCTTCTGCTATGTCATTCTAAGGCCCAATGTATTCTTATTCATATCATGGACCACATGTTCCTTCTCACGCTAGTTTAAAACTTCCTCTTGGACCTTTATTGGACCCAACAAAGCGCTTCTACTTTCCCTTTCGCTTCCCTCTTTTTCCATCTCCTGTGGCCCACCATCTTTTTTTAAGCATATTTCCTTTTAAATCCCTAGTATCCTCCCTCTCATCCTCCACCATGTCACATCTCTTTTCAACCTCTTTTGACCCCCTGATATTCTTCCTTTCAATGCCCTTTCTGACTCACCTTCCTTACCTTTACTTACTCCCTTCCCTTTCCTACTTTTCTCTTCCTGCTAGTTCTCATTCAAAATGTCTCTCATAGGTTTTCTCTAACAGGCTCCTGTGTTGCCTCTTTCATCTGAACTTTCTTCTATCTCCAGTACATTGAACCTCGAAGTGTTCTCTACTCCCCCGATACTTTTACTTCCTCTGCGTTGAATTTCTCCAGTAGTGTGTCCTTTCTGTGCAGGCCTATGCCCTCTCCTTGTCTCTTGGACAATCATCCACTCTCCATGGGTACTTTCTTCTATGTTCTCCATCTTCATTCTCTGGCTATCTACTGGTACTGTATCTTCTTTCCAGTTTGGCTTCTCAGGATCTGAGTATTCATTACCAACAGTTTTCTTGGCTGGGCATTGCTCCAAGTTGTGTCCAAATCTGCCACAGCAAAAACAAATCTGTTGTAAACCTTCATACTCAATCCTCAGATTATTCCCATCAATAGAATATCCTGGTAATAATGGAGCATTTAAATCAATTTCTATGCAAATCCTTGCGTACATTGGTCTGGCTTTCGTGAAAGTCATCTCATTTACTTTAATTGCCTTCCCAATTTGATTTCCCATAGCATAAAAGAACTTCTTGTCATAATATTCAACTAGTAGCCTAGGTAACCTGACCCAAACTGCCACTCTGCTTAACTTCTCCTTCCAAGGATCAAAATTACTTTTCCACAACTGCATTGTAAGATAATGGTTTTGAATCAGCCATGGTCCACCTTCTAGCGCAAAAAAGTAGTTGTCTATGTTAGAGAATGTAGCAAACATAAACCCATTTCTAATTACATTCAACTCAACCTTCCCAGATTTTCCCCACATGGCTTGCACCTTCCTTTGCATTTGCATGAACCCCATAATGCCTCCCAACAGTTTGACTATGAGGGTATTTTGCCAATAGACTTCCATTCTTCTTTTTTCTTCTTCCAAAAAATTAAGCACATGCCCCTGTCACTTTCCATAATTGATACTCCCCTCAATAACTCCTATTGGTTGCAGAATAATAAGCTTCCATCCTACACTTCTACTTCGCCATACACCTTCTCCTGCTCTCTTTCCTTATTCGTCTTGGGTTTCAAAGCTTTCCTGTATGACAGATGCTCTTCTTGTATTTCCTGCCCACAGAGTTCATGATCCATCATCCATTCTTCCTCCCTGGGCTTCAAAAAACTTCCCTAGAAAACCTTCCATTTGTACGCTGTACTTTTCCTCCGTTTCCTTCTTCCAGACTCCGTATACTTGGCTCAGACTTAAGGCAATCCTCTTCTCTAGTTTCTCCTATTAAGCTCCTTCGATCAGCCTGAGGCCGATCAGGAGGCTTACTAGTTATTGAATCAGTCAACGGCATGGACAAGCCACTCAGACTAACCTCTCTCTACTCTCTCTCAATGGCATATTACATAGCATTACCTCTCCCAATTTCTCCTTCTACTATTCTCTTAGCAACTATCTTTACAATCTTTAAGGCCAAATTACTCTTCTAAATGACTAGAAATTTGTATTATTAATAATTGTGTAGATCTTAAAAGCTTCCTTCTCCATAATCTTAAAAATGGATAGAAAAAATGCTATTACATTTGCCGGATGGATAGAGCTAATTTGAGAAGGGAGAAGAAACCTATTCACTTAGGAGAGAATAACAAATGGGATCTTAAAAGTGAAAACAGTGGACAATATATCTTTCAACAACAACAAAGCTCAGTTCCACTAGATGACATTAGTTACATGGATAACTCTAATATATCCTCCACAAAAAAAAAAAAAAAACGAAACAACTCAGGCTCTTGAACTCAAAAGAGCATTCTAGTCCCTCTAATGATCTATTGGCACACAACCATGAAAAAGTCCATTTGCTGAAGATACAAAATGATCATACAATTAATGCTCTCACAAAGGAATTTGTTTTTGGGGGGCTCTATTTGGTTCACAACTCTTGCACTCCATTCTAACTAACATTGCTAGGGCAGGTTGGAGGTAACTCTCTCAAGAGTGTTTTCTACCCTTGAACTCAAACTTGAGACCTCATGTTTAGACCAACACCTTTAGGTATACGGTGATGCATATTCTCTCTACCTTAATCAGATTCAAGAGCTTCGCAGATGCTTTTGCCATTGGAATAGGATAACATTCTCAACCTGAAAGGACAATGCAATCATCAAATTTCCCAGTCATTCCACTTGCCTATCGGCTTTCTGAAAGCTCATGAATTTTAGTAAGAGATTGGCACAAGGCCAACCTCCTCTCCAGACTGTTTTTCTCCCCCCCAAGTCAAGATCGAACTGATTCTCAAAAACTTCTGGCATGGAGAAAAATTCAGGAACTGGTTCCTTCACATCAGATGTGTTTCCCTACCAAGTTGCACTTGTTGAAAAGACGATCAGCAATTCAGCAAGGTCAAACTGATTACCTTGAAGCTTTTGATTCTCCACACCGAAAGGGAAAAGGTGGAGAAGATAGAATAGGATAATTCCAGCACAACAATAATGTGATCCAAAATGAAACCTTGGAATCTCTGGATCATCCTAGCTGTCATACCTAATGATGAAAATTAAAATACGTATGATCAGAAGAAAAAATGGAAAGTATACATTTTAACGGATATGATTCAAAATGAAAGACTTGAAGGCAAAAGAATAAACAAAAGTACCTGATTACAATGAAGACTAGAATTCTTGTACTGAAAATATAATTTATCATCCGAAAAGCATGCAAGGGGGAGACCACAGAACGACTGATCATCTTTCACATGCCTTTATAAGCATCTTATTTTAACCCAATAGCTGTAATCCTGAGTGAATGAGAAATATGCTTATCAATTGCAAGGTCTTCTATTTGTTAGACGATTTCAATGATCACCAGCAGCAGGTAGTAACCAGTGAAGCCCACGATAATATATGTTTTCAACTTTTCATATAATTATCAAAGTGGTCACCAAAAATCTCCACATGAACAGGCTCCTTTTTGAAAGTGATGGAATCTGTTCACATCCCTTACAATGAGGACCCGTTTTGAGGCTTCAGATGCTAGTTTAAAGAATGTATGACAATCATAACATATTCGAAGATTCTTCATGATCCGAAGAGAAGTACCCTTCGGGGTAGCAATAAGACCATAACCAAGAGCCAACCTTTCACTATGACCATAAAGCATCTGAATTTTATCCTCTTCCGCAACATTGTGCAAAACAAACTTTGTTTCAGGCCTGTAGCCTGCTTTATCCTCCAATAATTTTGTAAACTGAGCTAATTTAAGATAAATTTCATTAGAGTTTGGATGAGCTTTGTCCCTCGCCATGAAGGTGTGAACCTCATTCCCAACCTCAATCCAACTGCATCCAGGTTGTTTTTTTATTCCAATTCTTTTCATTCTCATCCTCACTTCTTCAACATTGTTCCATCTTTCACTGGCTGCTAGGATATTAGATATTAGTGCATAATTTCCTGAATTCTCAGTGTTCAATTTTAAGAGCTGTTCTGCTGCAAGCTCTCCTAATTCTTCGTTAGAATGGATCCTACAAGCCCCAAGAAGGGCACACCAGACCTCAGCAGTAGGTTTGATCGGCATATTCTTCACGATATGATATGCCTCTTCCACGCAATTTGAACGACCAAGGAGATCAACCAAACAAGCATAATGATCTGACCAGGGCTCCAGCTGATACTTATCTTTCATAATTGCAAAAAACCTCTTACCTTCAGTCATCAATCCCGAATGGCTGCATGCATGCAGTAGAACCAAGAAGGTTATATGATCCGGTATAATATTTTCATCAGCCATTTTATTGAATAAATCAATAGCCACAATTCCAAAACCGTGCATTCCATATGCATTAATCATGGAAGTCCATAAAATTATGTCTCTCTTTTTGATAGAATTGAAAAGCTTTTCAGAATGCCCTAAACTTCCACAAGAAGCATACATGTCCACCAATGAGCTAGCAATTGGTCCCTCCAACCAGAATCCCTTCCTAATTAAAAATCCATGAATCTCTTTACCTTTCTTCAGGGCAGATAAACTAGCAACAGCAGAGAGTAGGCTGACCAGAGCTACGGAATCAAGTTCTAATTTTGTTTCTTTCAGGGAGCAGAAAAGTTCAAGAGCTTCAATTGAACGTCCGTTATGAATGTAAGCAGATAACATACTGGTCCAAGACACTATACATTTGGATTCAATTGCTTTAAACACACGACTTGCGTAATCGATTTCCCCAGTCTCACCATATGCATTGACAATGGCATTTTGCAGTAATGTATCAGATAAATCTCTTTTAATAATGTAACCATGAATTTCTTTGATTGAGGTTTTGGACTTCAACCCACTAAAAGCTGTCAAAATGCTTCCAATCATCATCACATCAATATTCATCCTTTCTACATGGACCATCCGAAACAAATTTAAAGCATCCAGATGGCATTCATTTTGAGAATAGCCAGCAATAATTGTTGTCCAAGAAATTAAGTCTTTTTCATGCATGTTTTCAAAAACACCACCCATGTATTTTACATAATAACACTTAGCATACATGTCTATCAGGGTGTTTCCAATCTGCATGTCAGAATCCATTCCATTTCTTATTGCATAGGCATGAGCTTCCATTCCACTCAATAACTTCCCTGATCTGCCTGATGCTGCAATCACATTTAGCAGTGATACCTGGTCAGGCTTTTGGCCATAATACCGCATCTCCCGAAAGTACTTAAAAACATCACTATATAGTTCATTTTGAACAAAACCTGAAAGCAGTGTGTTCCACGATATATTATCCTTACTATTCATATTGACAAAAACTCTTTTCGCTTTCTCCATTTTACTGCATTTTGCATACATGGCGATCAAAGCGTTGGCAACATATACATCAGCATAATAATCAGATTTCAAGATAGCAGCGTGCACCTCCATGCCTAGCTTGACGAGGGCTGGATCTTCACAAGCTTGAAGAGTGGCAACCAAGGTAAATGTATTACTGGCAAGACCAATACCCTGCATTCTTCTAAATAGTGACAATGCATCTGAGAAATGACCTTCTGTAGCATGTGCCATAATAATGGAATTCCACGAAACAACGTCACCTTTCTCATACGTACTGTCAAACAACAGCCTCGCTCCATTGAGATCATTGCACTTAGCATACATAGAAATAAGTGCATTAGATACGAACACAAATGCACCATATCCACACTTGACGGCCATACCATGAATCTCAGCACCCAAACGGGGCTCCTTGAGAGCACCGCAAGCTTTAAGTACACAAGGAAAGGTATGCGCATCTAGTGACACACCCAGAACTCGCATTTCTTTATATAATGCAAGTGCTTTCATATGTTTCCCATCTGATACGTAAGCACCTAACATGGCGTTCCAAGTAAAAACCGTTCTATCAGGCATTTCATCAAACACCTTCTCCGCGTCAAGGAATGAGCCACACTTCCCATACATGTGTACAAGCTTTGTGTTCAGAAAAACAGAATCACACAAGCCATAGGATTTGATCATGCGTCCATGTATCTGCTTCCCTTGTGATAGAGATTTCTGACTCGTACAGAGGTCAAGAACCAGAGAATAAGGCTCTTCAAGAGCAAAATGATTTGAACTGTGGTCAGCAGTGAGCAAGAGGGTCAATGACTGAAAAGCCTCTGTTAGGCTTCCTTGCCTGCAATACTCCTTTAAAGAAGGCGTCTTGATGGGTTTATGAGAAAGTTTGGAGCCATGGACAAGCGGGCTCAAACCAAATTTTGGGAGCATGGAATGGTTAGCAAGGGACAAGCAATATTGAGGTGACGATATAGGATTGCAGTGGGCATTGTAGAGTACAGGCATGGGAAAAGGAGCGATGGCTTTCGCCTATAACAGAAAGATTTCATGCAATGAAAAACCGATTGTTTTCGGACAAATCCTCTGTACTTCCCCTATTTGGTAATTATTGGTTTCGGTTTATTAGCTATTTCTTTGGGTTTGGTCTTGGAAATCTTGGAGCTGCAGATATTTTTCTATTGACCCATGAATCTAAATAAACTTCAACATTATGGTTTTGGTGGAGTGTTTGGAAAAGTCAAACGCACATTAAACAATATTTTTTCGTAAAACTAGATAATCTCCTTCATATATTTAACTTAATTTACGTAAAAGTACTTTTTAACCACATTCGAAACAAACACTATATATATATGAACATAATTTTTTTTATTTGTGTTGACAATAAATATCTTTAAAAAACATTCTTATTTTTAAAAACATGATTTAAAATGAGATTAAATTATAAAAAGATTAATAAATGTTTTCCCCAAAAAGTAGCCAAATATCCTGTATTTAATATTATTGGGAAATTAAATTGCGAGAAACAAACGCCTTAGAGGAACAAATTGAAAACTCTGAAACGTTTCAAAAACAAAGAGTGCAATAAAGGACAAATAAACGGGACAGCATTAGGGGTCCAAAGAGTTCAAGCATCTCGAATTGATTTGATAACTGCTAGGAACCACAGTGTGATAAAATTCAAACCGCTGGGAAGAGCTCATCAAGTCTGCATGGTAGAGCATAGAATTCATTATTCCTAATATCAGCATTATATAAACTGAACTTCTCCCACCACTGCAAGCCACTGTCTTTCCGAGCAGCATCATTCTCCCGGGAAAGAGTGATATCCAGAATGAAAGCAACCATGGCAGCTACAGTTGAATGGGACATGAAGATCACTGTCACTATATCATTTAACTGCACACACGGTCGTTCACATCAACAAAATGCATGTTTAGGATAACATTACAAAAACTGAATCAAGAGGTTACTATGAGGTTCTCAAGGAAATGACTATTAGTAAAAAGTCCCAGTAGCAGTATAAACCTATTATCATTTTTTGTATAAAAAGTTAAAAACTTGTCATTGCATTTGTACTTCACTTGTCATTGAACTTTTGGAACTTTAGGTAATTAACCCTCTTCATTAGGACCTCATAGTATTCCCCCACAAACATTTGGAAGGGTAGCAGAACAAATGGGCTTTCCTTTTTATAAGTTAGGTTAACGTTGATCCAAACAAGGTTGATATATCCAAAAAAAACCCAATGTGAATGTGGTTAAATGAAATATTCTGCATATGCACCAAAGATTTCTCACCCATCTAGAATCTGCATGTTCATGCTTTCCATGATAATATTCCCGGAAGTATTGTGGTATGGAGATTCCCAAGAAGAATGACAATCCCAATATGACTTTGGTTCTGAAACTATTCAGATTACAGAACTGAAGGAAACCTAGACCAGCAGAAGCTGCATGTGCCAGAGTTATATGATGAGCTTCATGTTAAGTTCTCTGTGAATCTAAGACATGGTGAGATGAGCAACACAGATTGTTACTTACAGACATAACCAAAGAATACACAATAAAATGCAGCCATGATTGGCAAAGGTATGGAAGCAAAAACTGCTCCAAATTTACCTGGTCAACAAAAATATATCACATAAATGAGATATGCATAATTACAGGGAACACTATTGAACTGCAGTCATCTGAAAATGAGAATGTTGAGTGAAATGTAACATAATAGAATACACTTTGTTGAGCTTCCTGTTCAATGAGCAATGTAAGTGTGGATCAACAAGGGGGGTCAAATTTGATAATAAAATGCCAGGAAACTGAATAGCATACCAAATACAGAAAAGAAAATCATGAAGCCAGCTGATATTTGAATGACTCTTCGACTCCCCACCCTAGTCAGAGCTAACAAACCAGCATTTTCCCTGAAAAGTAACAGAAACATCATAACAAATGTATGCTTATTAGTTATTATTACCAATAGACATTGCATATTTAATTATTCACAATGGCTAATGAAAGAAACTTTGATCAAAATCATGGATTCCATAAGAAACTTACACCGATGCTGTACTCCCAGTTACTGAACCAAACATTCCATTAAGCAAAACGCTCACTCCCTATATGATCAAAATAACAGAGACGCAACTCATGATGAGTTTAAGTAACAATGCAAGTCAAGGGGGAAAAACTGAAAAAAGTATAATAACTAGAACTATCCATCCTGCTCCACGACCAATAACAGAAGGTGGCACAGGGGTGGCACTTCCATATCTTGCTGCGGCATAGAAGGTACCCGTTGACTGCGCAGCAAAGTAAATTAAAATTTGAAGCAGACCTAATGTGAGGTCTAATCAAGTGATAAAAAGATATGAAAATCTGATTAAAGAGAGCTAGTTACCTCAAAAAGAGAAACTAATGAAGCAGCCATCATTGCAAAAGCTTCCCCAGCATTGAAAGTAGGGCTTCCCCATTGGAAGGGGT
>JANTPZ010090322.1:0-31191 GCA_025593235.1 Vachellia pachyceras | reverse complement strand
AAAAAAAAAAATACAATATAATGGTTTATAAGTGCATTGATATCATTATAAAATATAAAATGGAGAGAAACCGTTTCCACGAGATAAGCATTTACCTTTAAATAATAAAAGTATCTTACTAGATTTTTCTAGGGAAATTTACAATAAAGTCTCAAATAAGAGAATTAATGAATAAAAGGTCCAAAAGATTTACAAAATTACCATAGAGTCCTAAGAGTAACTGCTGATGTTGCTAATGAAAGGTGGTAAGGTTGTTAATGACAATCTCAGCAGCTAATCCTGGAACCTTATAATAATTTTGTAAATCTTTTGGACATAGTTTATTTATTAATTCTGCTATTTGGGACCTGATTGCAAATTTCCCATTTTTCTATGTTAATTTCTTATTATTATATTAAAATGTTGACCTTGTAAAAAGGAAAGATAAAAAAAAAACTACACTGAAGTCCTTGTGGATTGTCCAAATAGTCTCCCAAACCTAATTCAGTCCAAAAAGACTTCAAACAGATGCTCAATTCAACTAGACCTCGGGTTGTCTTATACAACTTGAGGCTCACACCAGATGGGACGTCAGGTTAGATTTTAGCTCAGTCTAATCTTAGTCAATTTATAGCCTTACTATAAAGATTTGTACAATTGATTAAGAATTGATTCATAACTAAAAAAGTCAAGAGTTCAAATGTTATTATTAATGTGAAGATCTTGTTGATATATGTCTTGTAAGTACATATATAACAGTTTTTTGAACCTTGCAGAAGCATGGCCTTATTTTGCTAAGCTTCTGAAATTTAACTCATCTAAACTCTGCTCTTACCCAAAAAGAACAAAGAAAATTTTGTTGAGTTTTTACCACTTACCAACCAAACAGTATCTACACCAAAATCTTATTTGCTATAAGTGAGAAACAAATGTCAAACGCACACAGGTCTTCCACAAGGGGGACACAAGAAGGTCGTTCAAGATTCTTGACCTCTTCGTGATAATATAAATATTTAACACAAACACTATTCCTTTTACTACAAGTAGCAGAAATTTACTATAATGATGCCTTTGATCAAGGTTCAATGTTTCGGTTCATTAATTATGCTCAAATTATTATATATATATATATATATATATATGCGCGTGTGTGTGTGTGTATCCTTCAGGCATACTCAGCCACTTGCTTATTATCATTATTTATTATAATGTACTATTTAGTCGGTGTCGGTTTAGTGCTTTTATTCTTCCCTTTATTTATACATATGTCCAATTATATTAAGCTTATAAACAAAACTTATATAGGTTTAAAAGTGATTACTAATATTATATTTGAGTTTGAATTGCATGTAGCCATATTTCCCTTTTAGTTTTAAAAATTTAGTTAACAAAACTCCTTAATTAATAGTCTTTTAATTTGTTGCACTCCCATAATGATATTTCAAGCAATTTATCTATGTGCATGATATAAATCGAAAGCTTTAAGAATGTTATTAATTCGTTGCACATAAACTATAGTTTGAGCAGGTTATTTCCCAAAAAAAAAAAGGGGAATTAAGATGGTATATATATGATCAATAATTTATATAGTTCCTTAGTGAAATGATATATAGACTTATTGAAAATAAGAAGGATATTTGTGAAAATTTGAAAGCTTGGAGGTATTTATTGTGGAATTTTAAAAAGCATATAATTACCTATTTAGAGGTGAAAATTCAAGAAAAAAATCTAATTGTGTGTGTGTAATAATTATGGTTATTACCTGTAATTTGACATAGCCCAATACAAATGAGATTGGTTTCTGTTGTTTTGGAATTGGTTACCTAGAGAGTATTTATAATACATTTTTTCTATCAACTGCTGAGAAAAGTGAAAGAAGTAAAAAATAAGTTTATACGTTGACATATATAATTAAGCATGTGTGTAATAAAAATTAAAAATGTTTTGCAGCAAGAAAATAAGAAAAAACTAGTTTAGCTCTTGAGAAGTTACATCAGATTGTATTTGTGGATACAATTCCTATTTTTATGCACTATGCAATTTTTAATAAGTAACAAGTTAGAAGTAATTTTGATGTTAAAATGGGAGACAAGTGAAAAAGTTCATATTATATATATATCCAGTATTTAATATATTGGTTAACTTTTTTAAAGAAAAAAGTTGAATAACCCACTTAATTATAACATATACGTTGGCGGTAACTCCTAAATTCTCGTATAATTCGGTAGATTTTCCAAATCATCTTTAATGCTATGCACAGATCTTGTGGGCATGCAACAACATGTATAAATAAATAGTTAATTTAAGCCACATCCAAGAACATTGTCCTTAAAAGCTATTCTTCAACTATCGGTAAAGCTATATAGAACATTCCTCATATTTAAACGGAATCTTCATATAAAAATAAAATGAGTAGAGCAACAAAAGATAATAGAACTTAACCCTCGGGCGTCATGGTGCAGTGGTCAGCGCGGCTGTCACCACCCCAGGGGTCGAGTGTTCGATCCCTGGGAGCAACGCTCGGGGGTAGAGGTAACCCACCCTTGGTGCAAAGCACCTTACAGGGGTGCGCCACGTGTATTCCTCGCTCCGGATTAATCGGTTGCCCCGGGTTACCTGGTCCAGTTGAAAGAAGGCCAGGGACTCAGGAAAAGGCGTCGGATACTGGGGGGGTTCCGAGTGTGGGCCAAAGGCCCACTTGCTTGTTGTTCACCAAAAAAAAAAAAAAGATAATAGAACTTAGTAAGATAAAGTGTCAGGCAGGGAAGCTTGTCTGACGGCTTAAGAGCAATGTGTATGAACCTCCTACAGGCAAAGATGTTGCCACATTTTGAAAGGGTCTAATACAATCAAAACATCACTGGATTAATTGCTCATTAACAGGAATAACTCATCGGTTTTGAAAGAGTCCCTTTTTTATGTTTAATGGGAACTTAATGGACAATAAAACCCAACATTGATATATTTAAATTCGAAGTGTGACAAGGCAATTATGAATTTTCCAGAAAATATAAAGAGCAACCAGTCTGCTTTTAACTTATGCAAAAAGGAAAATTGTCGTATTTTAACTAAGTTTGTCTCCAATAACATGTTGTTATGCTCAAACTCGCTTCTCCTTTTAACTCATTTGATAATTTCAGGTCACATGTTATTATGTATCCACTTGAACTCTCACGATCCTAAATAATGTGGACTCTTCCTTTGGATGCACCCACACACATTACTTTCAACAATATATTTTAAAATAATTATGTGTATCATTAGTTTATATATCAGTTTATACATAAAATAATTATTTGGAGAAAAATTATGAATATAAAAAAGTTAACTGCTGACTACTAGAGGTAATATTTGGGATCAACCATTCTGAAATTGATAGAGATGCACTTAATCATGTATATCAAGTTGTGTGTTTTAATTAGAAAAAGATCACTGGCGTTATTTGTGATTAGCAAATACCTAATAAGATAAAATGGAAGTATTTTCATAAATTTGATGATGAACAATGCTATGTAATAAAGAATGTCAAGCTTTAAATGAACAGCAAGAACATAAAGTGGTCACTATAACTATGATGAAGATGTTGAAATTAATGTGTAGTTATACAAAAAATAAATAAAGTTCATAATAAACATGGGAAGAGTTTAAATGGTGTCTATTAAAGAGAAAAACAAAGCATTATTCCACTAGATGGATTGACTACATCACACGATGTCATTGTGCTCTGTTGTTAGCCAAAAGATCTCTCTATAACCTTCTTCAGAGTACAGTCTGGTCATCTGCTACCCCTTTTAGAGAATTTTACGGTGCTTGATACATCTTCGTCACAGTACCTCTAATAACGTTCTTTGAACATGTCTGAACCACCTCAAATGATTCTTCAGTATTTTCTCTTCAACAGCTACCGCTCTAACTTGTCCACAAATTTGATCATTATGAATCATATACATTCTAATATGACTATATATCCATCTCAGCATCATCATCATCTACCCTCACTTTATGCTTATAGTGTTCCTTTAAAGTCAAACAGTCACCACCATGTAACATTGCTGGCCTTATAATCGTACAATAGCTCCTACATGTTTAAAAAACGCGATTAGATGTATTGATCAAGCAATGGGAATGCCATCAAAAAATAGTAGAGAAACACCAAAAAGAATACTAAAATTATTGAGTCCATTTGAAAACGTGATGGAGAAATACATACGATCAAAACATATGTTCAGATGCATAAAACATTTACAAACATACATATCATTTACCAATCATCCCCCAAAAAAGTGTTTATCTGGTAATCACTTCCTTCCAACGGATACACAAGTCAAGATAAAAAATGTCTCATAATAATAAAAAGTATCTCAAAATTTATAAAAATATATCAAAATTCGTAAAATATCAAGAAAATTGTAAACTTCTCCCTCTCAACAGAATTCCTAAACATACATTTCTTTCTTGGTGAAGTCGGTATTCACCGCCGGATTTTTAAAGCAATCTGTATTTCCCTTACAAACCATTGGATGTGACGGAGGTGGGCCCGACACGCGTGATTGCATAAATCCAAGAGAGATTTCATGACACGACGACAACGGGCCCACCTAGTCCGTACCACACGTGCTCTTGAATGAAATCTTCAAACTTCAACTCAACGGTAACCGTAGTTGTATCCTATGCCGCGCTCTACACGAACAAAAACCCTCCCTCAACTTGAATGATTTTCATAAATAAATAAATATTAGATCTATTATTGAATTTAATATTAACGATTGAGAGAGGTGAAAACGACGTGGTTTTGATGTAGTATAATCATAAGAATAATTCCAGCTTTTGCCATTGCTTAAGAATCAAGTTAGCAATTTCTGAAAAAGAGATTCGAATCGCCCCCCACGAACAAATCCACCCACTTTTTTTTTAAATATTCTAAAGTCAATTTATTTAATTACATAATGAGCCTTGAGAAATAAATTTGTAATGATCACTGGCTAGTGAATAGTCTCTTTTATAATAAATCTTAAGAAGATTAACAATTACATGAAATTACATTTTAAAAAAAAATAATATCTGACAATTCCTTAAAATTTATATAATAATAAGTGAAACTGTTTTATTTTCAAATTATTGGAACTATCAAATTTTATTTTCATTATTTGAGACTATTTTTTCAACTTAATACATAATTGCAATTCTCCTTAATATATATTTATCTATACTCTTTGTAATTTATTATAATAAATTAGAAGTCATATTTTAAAATGATAATTATGTTTCAAACAAAGAAAATAATATTTGATCAATTCGAATGATTTGTCTATGATAAATGAAAATAACATATTGATAAGTGAAAGTAACTTATTAACAAATCTTTGGAACTTATCAAATATTATTTTACCTAGTTAAAATCTAATTGCAATTCTCCATTGTAGCCCTGCTCTTTCTAATTTCTTATCATAAGTCATATTTTAATATGTTTTTATAATTTTAAGTTACGTTGCATAATATCAAAAGCCTCATGTTTTTATTGACACATGCTCTTATTTTCAACATTGTTTTGTCGACTTTCTATAGGAGAAAGAAAAAGATGATGTTATAATTTGGAAAAAAAAATAATTAATTAAGAATATAAATTTTTTTAACTGATTTTATATTTATAATGAGGATTGGAGGAGTATATTGAAATATCAATTTTGATTTAATGAAATTTTTCGGTAACATGATTTAGTGATAAAATTGATTGGTAACACTCAAAGAAGAGAATATAGAGGTGCTTTTCTTAACACATTGGTGAGAAATATATCATTTTTTCCCCACTAATATATAATTTACATAGTAAAAAATTTTATTTGTGTGGGTCAAATATTTTAACCATTTAATACATAATAATTCGAACTAAGTATCAGAGAGTCAAAATTCAAAACCTCTTAATTAAATTTCATGGGATAAAATAAAGGGAAATTTATTGGAAGGTCCCAAATAAAGAACTTATTTAATGAATGGTCCCAATTTTAAAAATATTTATCAAAATATCCCATTGACAACATGTGGTCATATACATTGACAACATCATGCGCTGTATTGACAACACCTCATGTTGTCAATGAGACCTTTTGATAAATATTTTCAAAATTGGGACCATTTCTTAAATAAGTTCCTTATTTGGGACCTCCCAATAAATTTCCCTAAAATAAATCGTATTAAATCAAAAAGTTACCTTCACCCATTAAAATTTAGGAAAACCATACTGGAGGTACATATGCTTTTTCTCAATTTTGATTAATCTCTTAATTTTACTTTCTTAACATAATTAACCCTAATAATTTTAATCGGCTAGCACCATTAGCCAATGTACAAGAGTTAAGGGTTTAATTAAAAGGAAAAAAAGCACATAGATATAAATTAAAACTTTGAGAAAAGTAAATGTATATCTTGATATAATTTTGGGAGATTTATTGTAAGGTCCCAAAGAATGAAGTTATTTATGGTCCCAAAAATTGTTAATGATAACTGCTCCAATTGTCAATGATGCTCCTCAACTTGTCATTGACAACTTCTTGAAACATTTTCATAAATAACTTCCTTCCTTAAAACCTTACAATAAATCTCCCTGTAATTTTCCCTAAAATTTAAAGCCTTCCTCAAACTCACTGGGCCTTTGAGCCTAAAAATGTGCCTTATGTGGTTCATAGGCTTGAAACCTATTATTTTTGTCCTGGAGTAAAGAGGAAGAGTATTTTAGTTATATGATTAGATTTTTCATATAAATACACAATTCACTAATTCTTAATATAGTAGTTAACTGACTATTATTTTTTACTCTAAATTATTTTTTCATACTTATAAAATAACTAATATATTTATCATTTTACTCTAAATTATTTTTTCATATTTATAAAATGATATGATATAATTATATACATAAATATTTTCAGAATATATGTCACAATTAAGTAATTTATTTAAATTTTTAATCTACTCAAAAAAGTTATTTGGTTTTTATATTGTGAATTAGAGGTTGATTCAATTTATTATTATGTTAGATTTGTTTTCATATGCATAATATATATACATTAAATAGGAATAATGAAGTTAAAAAATTATTGAATTTTAAAGTATAGTTAATAAAGTTTGAAGCTTTTCTTAAAATATATGACACATTTTGAAAATAGATTATAAAGAGGACCAGAGAAATACTTTGCAAGCCCAAACCTATGGGGTGGGTGGACAAGAGCATATGCGTGTTTAGGAATCCATTATAAGAGTGATTTTATGCAATCCAAGGTAAGTATGTGAGAAAAATTTTGTGTCTACTTGTGTGTAACGGGAGTACAACATGCTTCCCAAACAAGCAAACATATCTATAGAATAGTTCAAGCAGAGGTATGGTCTAGTTCAGTACCTTCCCGAAGTCGGGGTTGGAGACTAGTTCAAGCAGTCTAGATACCTCAATGAAATTTGTTTGCTTCATCCCTCTTTACAAGAGGCAAAATTTGAATCTAGTAATACAAATTTAACATTGAATAAACCTAAAATCATATAAAATACACCTCAAAATATTAAAATTCAATTATAAATTGATGATCTTAAGAATTTAACAATAAGTATCATTATTAATATAAAAAATTAAAAAAAATAAATAACTAAAAATAACTTGGGTCAGACCAACTGTCTAAGTATTTGGTTCTGAACCTGGTCCAACCTGAACAGTCAATCTAGTCTAACTCAATTTCATTATATTGTTTATTTGAATTGAAATAGATCAGACTAGATCATTTTAGGTTAGACCAAACTGAACCACTTCATATTGGATTGAATTAAACCGCTAGGTTCTTAAATAGTCATACCCAAACCTATTGAGTAAAGACTCTATTATTGTTTTATTTAACTTATTTTAAGTGATTTTATTATAGAAACGTGCTAATAGTTTTGTCTAGTAAGGCATAAAAGTACTAGACAACCACTTAATGTCATCACATTGATGATCTGAGCTAACTTTTGGACCCTTGAGGTCAAAAAGTCAATCGGAGAAAACAAATTCATGTTCATTGAAGCATTAGGAGCAAATAAGCTTTTTCTTTGAAAAAATGTTTTGGAGGTTCCCGCATTTATTCAAATTTGAAAATTTTGTCAACAAAGATTAATTTCAGTAACGGGTTGGCCCATAAGGTTATGGATTCAAATCCTATCGATATGAGATTATATTAGTGAGTAATGTGTAAGTATATCTATAAATGCTCTTTAGGTTAGGAGGCATACATTAATCTTGGTGAACTTTTGGAATTCAACTCGTCTAAACTCTTTTTGCACCGAAAAAATTTGAATCATATAAAACTAGCTATTTTAATTTATACCATATTCAGTCATTAGTATAAGAAACTCAATAAATTACTTAACTATAACATATATTTTAATATACTTATATGAATCATTAGATTATGTATCAATTTATAGGTCAGGTCAATTAGTTTAAATAACAATTATTTAAATTTCTTAATCTTTCAGACAAAAATCAACTGACCATACAATAGGGATTGGAGGCAACATATCATCCAAACAAATTTAAATCAAATTGAAATTTCTTATAAAAATTAATTCATATATAAATCATATTATATTATTATTCAGTCTGATCTATCTGAATTCTCTCTTTAATAACAAGGGTGGACCACAAAGTGGTCAATGCATGCTTGTGGCTGAACTTGATGGCCCATTTACATGGCAAATTGTAGCATTCAAGTGAAGCACTAAATTATTTATATCAGCCTCCATTATTACCTATTCATCATATATCTATATAACATATATAACATATATATGTTATATATATATGATATATATGTTATATATATAACACACACATATATAACAACATCTATTATATGTCATAAGGTGATGAGGATAAGTTTATTTAATTTATTTAAAATTATAATGTCAACGCATTACACATTCAGCATATCATAATTATGGGATTTCGATCAGATCTCTTACAATTTTCAATTTCAACTCTAAAATATTTTTCAAATCAAGAATTATTATATTTTATGTAGGTGTATCCGAATGCACCTTATATTAGTAGATTTGTATCATCATCACAACTGTGTCATAATTTGTATACCAATTATTTTTTAAAAAACACACATCGAGCTTTTATTTGGTACTCATCACAATGATAGAATCGTGTCTTTATCACTTTCAATGATAAATTTATTTTTTGAAAAGTAAAATCTATATCGTCATTTTATTTCAAATTCTATGTCCATTAAAGTAAAAATTATTTAAAATATAAAAGAGAGAAATTTAGTAAAATCCCAGAGAACATGAATAATTTTCAATAGGTTTTCCAAGGTTCTGAAATTTCAGTAAAATATTTAAGAATAAAAACGGTTGGTAAAAAAAATTAAGAATAAAGGTGGAATTATATTTGAAAATCGTGTCACAGGCCACCGGCTGTGGCTGCCTTTTTTTGCAAAAAAAAAAAAAATTTAAAGTAAGGATATTTTGGTTATTTCACATCAAAATATAGTTTTTATTTTTACTCTTCAATAAATTATGCACTCATCCTTTTATCTTGTTTATAACTCATTTTCAACATATTTCATATAATAAAGAAGGATCTTAAATTTAATTAACTCTACAGTACAATTTAACATCTTTTTCAATTTAATCTCTATTTAATACTACACAGCGCTTAATATAAAAATTAGTTGACTTTTGTTGGAAGAATTTAGAAAGTTAAATACACTATTAAAATATATTAATATTTACTATTTTTCTTAAAACTAATTTGTTTAACCTATGAACTAATATATAATGCAATTATATGTATAAATATATACTTTTAAATAGTGCATTTAGATCAATTAATTTTTCTAACAAAGTCAATCAGCTTTTATATTTAAAACCGCATTTAGTATACATTACATTCTATGAGAATAAAATCAATACAATAACAAATGAATTGTAAAATATATTCATATGAAATTTTAATAATTTAACTTATACTTATGGTTAAATAAAATCTTCTCTCCCTGCTTTTTTTTTTGGTATACTGAGTAAATTTATCGTGTAAAAATAATGGAGTGGATAACATTTCTTTTTTTTTTTAGTTTATTGCCTGAGACCCACTTAACTTATTATAAAAGGGTCAATAAAATAGATTTTTTGTTAATTAATTAAACAATTTTGATAGGCTAATTAATTGGATAAAGTGGAAATATGATGGGAGGTGGAAATGGTTCCACGCGGCGAAGCATGTGCATGAAGAGATGAAGGCCACGCTTTGGTCCACACTTAAATGAAGTTATCTTCTTACTTCACCGTAGTTAAACTCTGAATCCATTTACCTGTTTGGCTCAAATACTGTATCTGTTGGACTCCGTATTTATAGGGTTCAAACGTACATTTAATCGTGTTTTTCGTAAAATAAGATAATTTCATTCACGTACTTATCTCGATTTACGTGAAAGTACTTTTTTACCGCGTTGTCAAATGAGCTCATTAAATATAAGACTTCTATTTATTTAATCTTCTAAATGTATACTCTTTCTTTCTTATAGTAAATATTGAAGTTAATTGAAAGTCTACTTTCATATTAAATGTGAGAAATTCAATACAATTCTTTACAAATAATTACCTTAGTTAATTTTTTATGTCTTCGAATTAGCATAGTTAATTTTTTTTAATCTCTTTGAACTAGCTATCTAGATTATACATTAAGGACTAGCAATTTTTTTTAAAAATTATCCTTATCAATTGCATATATTGTGCAATAGCAGAGACGAGGAATTTAATAAATTTAAATGTGTAGTCATATTAACAAAGATAATTGATGTCAAGAATAAACTTGTACAAGAAAAACTTAGAATGACATTTCTTAAACGGAAAATAGCAAAAAATCGTTTGAGATAATTCAAAAAACATAAAGAAGGCCATTGGAAGCTTATATGAGTTTGTAGATATAGTAGTATTGAATTTTCGGAAAAGGAATACAAAAGAATCGAATATAACACTCAACGAAGTTATTGCACAAATTTCTTAGTTAACTGCTTATTCAAAGCTTTCTTTTTTGTTAATTGACCATAACGTTTGTGTAATCCATGTAGCCAATCCATCTAATGGAACAAAGTTGGTCATCGTTGTTGTTGCTTTCCCATTGATTACCTATACTAAAGGGATTTCAATAGATAATTTATGATGCAAGTGATGATTAAAGGGTTATTTTAGAAAAATAAATATACATTGTTGATAAATAACTAAGTTGATCAATGTTCTTACTTTTTATAAATTAGTTATTCGACACCACATGTTAAAATCAATCTGAGTCCAAAATGACTTTTTGTGTGTCTGGGAACTCCATTGGAAAAAAGGTGTTCTGTTGGGGGAAATGAGTTTACTGATTTTTAGATGGTTTTACGGATTTCTAAATTTTTTATGGATTTCGAGATGGTTTTTACCGATTTTGAAATGGTTTTATCTCGACTTGTATGCACCGTTGGGGAACGAAGTTCCCAAACAAACACTTTTTAACACAAGGAGGTTGCAGTGTAATGAGCCAAACAAGTAAATCTAATGAGATCTAAATAGTTGTACGCTCAATATTCATCAAGATGTGCTTAGAAATACGTTTGGATAGGTCTCATATAAAGATTATGTTTAGGTTAACGATAAAAACTACTTTTTTAGGGTAATTTACAGTCTATAAGATATATATATGAAAGAGATTTTGTTTTAACTTACATAAGTTACTTTTGTGACAATATAACAAACATATCCCAAAAAAAAAAAGAGTTCCATTAATGAGTCATCTTTACATTTAGATCCAACCAAGCCATATTAATACATGAGAACTCATAACAATATATATAATGCATTCGTTCAATATTCATCTTTACATATATATATAATTAATAACTCTGTTACTTCTGCCCCATGCCTTAGCCAATAAAGTATATTAATATCTTGTACCTTGGGAGTGTTGTGGTGTGTATATGTGTATGTCATTTCTTCATATCCTTTTCCCTCTAATTGGTTGCAATCCATGGGCTCCACATCTTCTGGACAAATCACTTCATATCAATATAACTAAACATCAAATAGTTATAAATTTAAATATTTTGGTAATTAATATTTTGATAGTTTAACTGGGATGTTTGTAAAACCAAGATATCAATATATTTGTTGCCCCCTAAAAAATATATCATAAATAGCAATATATATATATAGTATAAAATTCTAAAAATATTAATTGCACTATTTATTCACCACAAAACAATATGTTTTGTTTTAGATTCTATGCAAAGCATAATGAACTCATAATTTAAATAAAAATAAAATACAGTAAGATGTCATTTTCCATCATGTTAGATAATATTTAAGTTTGTATTCATAGCGATTGGATCAAATAAAGGAAACTCAATTTTTTTTTCTTTAGGTAAAATCTCAAGTGACTTGCAAATGAGAGAAAATAGATAAACTGGTTATTTTTATCTGAGGCTTATAATAATATTTTTTTGGATCACATTAAACTAATAATGATCTCTCAAATTTCTTATTACAATCAATTTAAACAGAATAAAACACATCCATACGGGGCGTTGGATGTGAGATTTCATCCAAGCATAACAATACTGCTAATAATGAGACAACTCTTCAATGAAAGTTAGGTTTAATAGAAAAAGTTAGTTCCATGTAACGTGCCAAAACCAAACTTTAATACGCAATTAAGTATCTTGAATAGAACTGCCTCCAGTAGAAATAATGCCTTTGTTTTACCGTCATATTTGAAAAAAAAAATAGAGAAATGGGGCTATATACACTACCAGAAAAATGATCTTTAGTAATGAAAAATCCATGGTTAAATGGCTATTTTCCATCAGAAAATTACCATTTAGCGACGGAAAATATTAACGATCCTCGTTTTAACGACGGAAATGACATTTTTCTAGTAATGTTAAAAGTTTAGAGATGGTTTGGGATGATTTTTAGAGACTCTTATGTATTTACAATTAGTTTAATTGTTTTGAGATGATTTTTATATGTTTGTAAGTACTTTTTATTGTCGCAATTGTATCTATCATTTTAATTTTTGGCCAATATAAAGAAAAATAATAACAAAATGAGGAAATTTAAAGTTTTGGATTGCCTAAACCAGTATAGTAAACCAAATCCAGTTTAACCTAACCTTATATTTTGACTGGATTCAATCGGGTTATCAGACTTCGTGTGTGTTTGGGAATTCTGTTGGGAGAATGGATTTTACAGATTCCGAGGTATTTTGTGGATTTCGAGATGGTTTTACGGATTTCAAGATAGTTTTTATGGATTTCGAGATGGTTTTTACAGATTTTAAGATGGTTTTATCTCGGCTTACGTGCACCGTTTTGGCAACGATGTTGCCAAACAAGCACTTCGTCATTTCAAGAATATGATCAGATTTCGAGTTGGGTTCCGATCTGGTCGCTATATGGCCTTAGCTCTACATGCTAGAAAGTAGATACCCGTTTAGGAACGCGGTAGAGAAGTACTTTTATGTAAGTTAAGGTAAATATATGGAGAATATTATCTCGTTTTACGGAAAAAATATTGTTGAACGTGTGTTTTGGAAACGTTGTTTCAAACAAGCCCTATATCTCACTCACTCATTGATGCGCGTGGGGACCATCCTTTCTTCCCGTGCTCAAATATCAGCCTCTCTCGTACACTGTTTATATTTTAGAGCATGACGCTCACTTTTTTAACTTATCTCTCTTCTTTTTTTTTTTTTCATTTTTTTAAATATTATTTCTTTTTTAATTTTACCTTCATAGGAAAAAAATAAGAAATAAAAAAATCCTCTCTCCCACAGTTCCCCTCTCTGCATTTCTCTCTCCCCTGCACTGTATGTAACTGTGCAAGGACGAGACAAAACTTTCAAACGCTTCATAAAGTTCAAAAACTACGCGTCCCTTCCTTCTCACACAACGATCACCAAAAACCCTAAAATCTTTCTCTCTCTTATCTTTCGTTTTCTCTCTCCTTCGCTCCCTCCGCGTTTTCCCGGAATATCCTTAATCCTTCTCATCCTTGTACTTTTTTTCCGGCAATTCCGATACTGCTTTGCTTCCTTATTACAAATCGATTCAAACTTGTTTCATACTAATTGTTTCCATGTATGGAAGACAAAGCAGCAGCAGCAGCATCATCCCGCCCTGCAATAGCTCCGACTGAGTTCACCACCGACTCTTCTAGCTGGGCGCTCGGGCCCGATGACTCCGACAGCGCCTATTTCTTCTCTGGCGACCGAGTAACCAGCAGTATACTCAGCGACTTCGAGTGGAATCTCGAACCGGAGCAGCGTCACCGGATCGGTGTCGATGATACGTCTGATGTGGCGGGAGAAGAAAGCAGGCACGGAGGAGGAGGAGGATTGTGGTTTCCGGATCACTCTGCTGCTCCGGGTAGCTCGATAGAAAGAGCGGATAAGGCGAACGCGGCGGCCGATGCGTCCACATCGAATAATCAATCGGCGTCTTCGACCTCCAGCGAGGATCCGCCCGAGAAGTCCACCGTCTCAGACGAAAAACCGCCGGAGATACAGTGAGTGGGTTGCTTATCCTCCCCCTCTAGTCTCTCGTGTGATGAAATTGGTAAATTAGGTCAAAATTCAGGGGCATACATAAACGCTGTCGTATTAAAATAAACGAAATAAACATCAATCAAATCGGAATCGTATCACGCTACACCTTGTTTGTTTGTGCTTATTTAAATCTCTGTTCCATGTCGGAGTGTGCAATCCACTGTCCGTACAATCTGGAATCTGGCCATACAGGAACACAATAATATGGATTATGGAGCATTCTCTGCCAGTTTTCCCTCCTCCTCCTTCCATTATTATTATTCCATGTAAGGGGAGGTGAACCTATTACAGTAAGTTTTTTCCCCAAACTGTTATAGTAAGCTTACAGTAGTGTTAGAATTCTAAAGTAATCTGGGATTTGCAAAAGTGTGAAAGGTATTTTGTCTCATGCCGAAGAAGATGAACCGGTTCCCGGTTGATCGAAAAACTTAGCCCGGAAGCACCGCCGTTATTGCGGCGGGAATGGCGTGCTTGAACCCACCATCCAAAACTCTGCCGTTTAAGAAGTTTTGTTACTTTACGTAATAAGGCATTGTTTGCACAAAAGTAGGAATGAAGGGTGAGAAAAATCCATCACCATATTTTCTTTTAGTAGTAATGGCAGGCAATTTTTTTTTTTGGCCTTTAACGAGTTTGAGTTTTAAAGTATTTAAATTTATTTATGAGATTATTAATATCTGAAAAGGTTATTTTTATTTATTTTAGGATAATGTAGTGGTGCTTAAAATAGATTTTGGCGTAGTCAGTTTGTCTTTTTTTTTTGCCTGTGATTTGAATGAATCATATAATATATAGCTAACTACGTACAAGCATATAGTACAGTGACTTGGAGGGTGTTAATAAAGAGGTGTGTTTTCTAGTTGAACTAGAGTTGGTTAGATTTTAAATTAGAATTAATGCCCATAGAATTGTTTTAGATATGAGTACAATTATTATGTGGTGTGCTCTTAAATTAGAGTAGTTCATCTTAGTTGATACCCATAATAATACGAAGATATAGATCCCACTGTGGGTGCAGTACTAACAGAGTGTGTCTGCTTGTGACTTGTATTTGCTTATTAATTTCATCTTCTTCTTTACTTCTTTTCTTGTATATATATTTGCGACAAGATAACTGTGGTGCACATACATACATATATAGATATATATTTTTTATGTTGGCTATGGTTTAACAGTATCTGTAACATCATATGAGTGGTAAAAATATGTATTTGCTTTTGTCATTTGTCATTTTTGGCTCTAAATGATATGAGGCTGATATATATAATTGTGTTGGGTGGCTTTTGTAGGTTCCTTTTATGCAGATCGCGGTTTCTCTTTTCTTCTTCTTTTTTTTTTGTTTTGCTTTAGTGCATATACACACACACACATACATATGCAAAGTTGATTTGTATGATTGTTTAAGATTGTAGTGGTGATCAATGGTATAATTTAAAATTCGCCCGTGCAAAAGAAAGCTGATTTGACCAATTATGTATATGCCTAGCTACACCGGATTTATTTATAGGATATTTATCACTTTCACCGACATATAATATATTTTAATGATATGGAATCTTCATTATTAACTTCTAAAGTATCCCCCATTCGCTGCATGTTATCTTCAATTTCTTTACATCAGTCACTGTACTTTGTTATGGAAGAATATCAGATCCGATATGTTCTTAAATTCTTGATCCTTGATCTATACCCCTTCTTCTTATCCTAAATATAATAAGATATCATCGTTGGTAATGTAAATTGAGGCATTTGAGATATATGGTTGAATTTTTTAGTGCTGTGTTTCTTTTATATTGTTATTTTGTCACATGTATAGGTGATGACATAAGAGTATTTTTGTAGGAGTAAAAGTAAAAAGAAGGGGCAAAAGCGAATACCGCAGCCGCGGTTTGCATTTATGACAAAGAGTGAAGTTGATCATCTTGAGGATGGCTACAGATGGCGCAAGTATGGCCAAAAGGCCGTCAAAAACAGTCCATTCCCTAGGTGGGTACCTACATTTTCTATCCCAACTCACTCACATTTTATATATTTAGTTAACCAAAACTACTACGGTAGGAGCTATACAAAGGGTTTACTTTGATTTTTATAAAAACTGCGATCTACTTTATCTGCCCAAGTTTATAGGTTTCTTCTCAAAGTAATCATATTAATTGTATATGTTAAGAGTTTCTATTAAAGGGTGGTTTCAACACATATGATTAACAAGGGTATTTTAAAAAAGTCAACATCTATTTATTACAAATGATGACAAAACCATAGCTATAGCTTCTTTAATATCTTGAAATCTATCATTTAACTCTTATATTAAACATACAAGGCTGTTGTGTTCCTACATAGTGAGACCTTTCTGTTCTAATCTTGCCTTGATATGTACTGTGAAATATGATCTGAGATCTCACACGTGTTTGGAAAAGCAGAAGGAGGAGGAAATAACATGATATAGAGAATAATACAGAAGATCACAATGAGAATTTTAATGTGGTATATATATATATATATATTTGCATGCATGTCTGGGTTTATATACAATGGAGCAGACGGAAGTTTAACTTGAACATGGAAATTCTTGCTGACTATTCATATATATATATATATATATATTCTCAGATCTGGAAAAAAAAATATTCTATCCGTAGTACGGATTTAAAGTGTGTGCAATATAGCCAGCGCAGTAGCTCACCATACTTTTAGCTGGAATAATAACTTGCACAATAATGCTTTCTTCACAATACTTGTCGCAACTTCTGCTACAGGTAAGCTTAATTACTCAACATCATCTCAAATGGCCTCACTTTTATAAACGTGACCGATTGAATTGAATTAGTGTGTCGTGGAAAGTTTCGGAAAAAGAAAACTGGCAACTGTCAATATGTATGTATATATGATGCTCCTCCTAGATATGTTGTGACCATGCATTGCATTGAATCATGAACGAACTAAGAGCTTGTTTGAATTAAAATTGGAAAAATGACTTTTTATGCTGAAATTGGAGTGATAGCCAATTAGCATAAAGTGATTAATGTTTGGATATGTTTTTATTAAAAAAATTAGTTCGACAACAACTTTTAATATAAGGTTTTGAATATGAAGAAAAATCAAGAGACAAAAAAATTGCTTCAATTTTCAAATAATTTTGGAGCAAAAAGTCATTTTCCCTCTGGTCCATTTGTAATAGGTTTGAAAAAGTACGTTAACACAAGTTGAGATAAAACTCTTATAAAATATTTAACTTGTCGATTATAAATCATATTAGAAAAGTAATTTCTATTACTAATTCAAAAATACATGATGTCAACCATCATTTTAGGCTTAAATAAGGTTTTTAAGTTGAGTAAGTTAGTTTTGACATGGTAAACAACATGCCAATTGCCAAGCACACACACTATATATATATATATATCATGACATTCCGTTGTTAATATAAGAGTTACTTACCTTATTTTAATAGATTGGAAAATTTAAATAAAGTACTTAATTATGGTATATATTTTGAAATAATTTTATTAAATTATATGTATCAGTTTATAAATTAATGAAATTAGTTTAGAGAAAAATAAGGATACTAGTTAATTAACTTTTTTAAGCATTTAAAAAAAGTTGATTGACTTTCGGGAGGAGGAGGTAGTATGTTTTGTTGTATATTTGATTAATGCAATTTGTTTAGGTGATTGATGCAGAGGTTGAAGTTGAAGCTATATAAGATGATACATATGTGTTTATTTGGAACATGCATGCAGGAGCTACTATCGTTGCACAAACAGCAAATGCATTGTGAAGAAAAGGGTGGAGCGTTCATCGAAGGACCCTACCATTGTGATCACAACCTACGAAGGCCAACACTGTCATCACACTGTCAGCTTCCCTCGATCCGCCGCTTCGATCATGAGCCACCATGAAGCCGCCGCCTTGGCCGCCCGCCAGTTAGCTCCGACCATGTCACACTTCTATTATCCCATCCGTTTACCACCATCAGACAACAACACTGCTAGCCTTTCTCCTCATCCTCATCATCGCCACCATGAACCCGGACGCACAGGATCATCGGCCGGCACCGTATTATGTCCAGATCATGATGCAGCCTCAAAGCCGCCTCCCACCGGTCAAGGACTCCTCGGAGACATTGTGCCCCCGGGAATGCGTAATGGATGACGTGGCATATCCAGCTTGTATACACATACATATAATTAATTATATATATAACTTCGTTTCTTTAATCTATCATCTTTTAGTATTTAAGTTGTGTATATATGTAAAGCGTATGCTTAATTTAAAAAAAAGATGGGATTCCCCCCATTTAGGGAGGGGAAGGGTACGTAGTTTTCTTAGTTAATTTTTATGGGTTTTTAAGGAAACTCATGATTATTGTCACTAAGTAGAAGAGGTATTTAGATGGCAAAAAAATTAGAAGAAATATTTAATTTAATTTCTATGAAGAAAGGAAAGCTTAAATAAAATATTTTCAACCAAAAACATGGTCAACATATATATGGTTTTTGTCATGTCACCAAACATACGTATAATTCTCACAAACATATATGTGCTTGTTTGGCAACATCGTTGCCAAAACGGTGCACGTAAGGCGAAACAAAACCATCTTAAAATCTGTAAAAACCATCTCGAAATCCATAAAAACCATCTTGAAATCCGTAAAACCATTTCGAAATCCATAAAATGCCTCGAAATCTGTAAAATCCATTCTCCCAACGGAATTCTCAAACACACACTATATGTTTTTTTATAGCTGAAAATCACATCATTAAGTCTACTTTATTCAGTGATAATTAAATCTTGACATATTATGCCTTCTTTATTCTAAATAAAAAACCTTATTTGTATATAATTTATAATATAAATAAATTTTGTATGTTTAAGATTGAAACAGTATATTGCATCATTAGTAGATGCAACAGCGAAAAATATGGAAAAAAAAATACTAAATCCAAGGGCAAGTGCTCCTTTTTCACATAGGACCTATTGACCATATTTTCTAACACGTGCTTTTATACTTTTGACTGAATTCCTTTGATTCTATAATAACCCAGAATCAATAAATTTGTTGTTGGGTGGGGGATTAGTTTAAGAAGACATAATCACTTCTGCTATTTTTGATCTTGAATTATATGCATAGTATATAAATCACCTTAATAATTTTATTATCTAAATGAGAATAAAAATTTTAATTAACTAAAGTCTAATAACAATCAATGAACAATTAATGACAAGTTTTAGGACAATTAAATAACAACGAATTTGTATTTCCCACTTGTTATTATAAATTTTAGTACTTAAATTTTCTAAGGGTGTCGTAGTAATATTTTACTCTCAAATGGTAATAGAAATAAGGAAAATAAATAATATTAGAGATGGATGCCGATGATCATAACGGCTCAATAACATAGGCTTATTTGTTGTAGTGTTTAGAAAAGTCAAACGCACGTTTAACAATGTTTTTTATAAAATGAGATAATTACATTTACATATTTACATCGGTTTATGTAAAAGCACTTCCCTACCGTATTTTCAAATGGGTACAATATAAAATCTTTTGTTGAGGATCAATCAATTAAATAAATTTGAAGAATGTGTAGGCAACGATGTGGACAGGTTTTAATGTCTAGATCCTCTGTAGTGTCTATTATTGCTAAGCTAGATGGAATCTCCATTGGTCTTTGGTAATCAACTGGTAAGTGGGCATTATTTATTATAAATTAGAAGTTGTGGGGCTAAATTGATTATTTTGCAAGTCTCTCTCTCAATTAATTGATTTATATATAATCGCAAACATATACTGTAGAATTTACTTTTTTGCCTTTACGTATAAAAACGGTAAGTTGGGGGGATGTATATTTATTTATAAGGAAGAGTGAGAATGTTAATTCCACCTATTTACAAGACATTCATTATATTTTATCGTTCATTTGTTATTGTTTAGACTTTATTTTTATAAGGGGTATAATGTATATTAAATAGAATAAAGTTGAAAAGTTATGAAATTTTAAGTCAAATTAAATAAGATTTAAGGTTTTTATAAACTCTAATAATATTAAAAATGACAAGTAGGAGTAGAGAATCTCATGGACAAGGAATATGGATACATATGGGCTTCTTTTGTATTTGTAATTTATAATGTTAATGAATATCTTGTCCAGATAATTTAATTATTTGAATAGATGAATAGTAATACTACTTTATATATATATAAGTTAATTAAATTTTAAAGAGGTTAAATAACCTAAATAAATTACTTCATGCTATTTATATTTATTATTTTTCTTTAAATTAATTTACTTTACTTATTGGGAGCAATAACAATTTTTTTGATCCTACTTGTGATTGAGTTGAAGGGGAGTAGTTGTGCTTATAAAAATTTTAATTCACTTTTATTGATTCGTAGGTTAATAAAGTTAAATATATTATTTATATTTACTATTATTTTTAAATAATTTTTCTTATTTGTAAACTATATATAATTTAGTTACATACATAAATAAATAAATAATATTAATATTATTATGAAGAAGCTTAGGGGGTAGGATTGTTATTGCCGACATGCATTGGGGGGCGTGTCTGGAAGAAAAAAACATGTGCGAGTGAGTCGTAGTCGTCTTTTACTAAAGATAGAGTGTCAGTGCACTGACTATCCCTTATCTTCATAACTACTCTCACTCCCTTCTTCCTCTCTCCCTTATCCTTCTCCTGTCTTGTCCTTCATCTTCCAAAGCTGAAATATGCTTCCAAAGAAGTTCATGTGTGAGTGAGCCGTAGTCTTCTCTCTCTCTCTCTCTCTATATGTCTATATATATATATATATATGTCCTTCTTAGGAGACTCTTACTCTCCAACAGGAAGGACGAGAGCTAATATTCTTTGATTTGAGGAAGAAAAAGATATCATTATTGATCTTTTTATCAAGTCTTTAAGTCATTCTCTGAAAAAAAAGATTAAGAATTTAAATCCTTCTCTCTTGATGTGGTTCTTTTTTCTAATGGAAGGACCCAGTTAGTAGTTTGAACAACAAATCCTACTACGAAGCTTTAACATGTATACAGTCATTTTTATGACATATCATGCACGCTAAGCTAATTTAACTTGCAGTTTTAGTGATGATTTATGCATGGGAATTATTGGAATAGTTTGGTTGGTTAGTTTAATACAGACACACACAGTACCAGGAAGAGATGTATTGTAAATACTGTACTCGTTTAGGAATGCGGTATAGAAGTATTTTTACGCAAGTCGAGTTAAATATGTGGAGAAGATTATATTGTTTTGTGAAAAAAATACTGTTGAATGTGCATTTTATTTTTTCAAACGCTCCGCCAAACAAATCCAGTAAATACCAGATTTCTTTACTTCTGTGTGTGTACATATATCAGTTGAATGTTTGGGGCAAAAAAAGAAAAAAGAAAATATCAGTTGAATGTGAGGGGAAATAAATAAGAACAAACAGTGAGTTTCAGCTCACAAAAAACAAAATCAAGAAATTCCAAGATCGATGTGGTAGCTAGCAGCTAGTAACCTTTTTGCGCTTAACAAAGGACATACGGCTTGTCACCCCCAAAAGAAAGGACGTCTATGGCTGGCGTGCTAGCTAGGCATGTGTTTATTATCTGTATGCTATTCATGGTAAAATAATGGTTAAACCTAGTGTTGATATTCATGTGGTTTGTCGTGATTTGAATTTTGATATATCAAATTTAAAAGCGATGATTTCAGTCCTTCAAATTTATCCTGTATAAAATTATTGATTTCTGTAATTTTAAGATGATCTAAACTCGATTTTAATATCACAACTTTTGTTTACGTATCGTTGAATTTGTTAATTATGGTACAATGACTTAATAACTGAACATAATAATATGAAAATAATTATTGTATTACATGTTCATATTTTTATCTTCTTGATTTTTATCATTATAATTTCACAAGTACTTAAATGTTTAACATAACTAATTAATACCGTTAAATTTAGGAACCAAACAACAATCTATTCAAAATATATGGATCAGAATCAAAATTCATTTAAAGTATAGAGATTAAAACCAAAATTTGTTAAAAATAAAAGGTATAGGTACTAACAGTTTTAGACAAAATGAATTTGAGAAATAAAAATAATTATTTAAACTTCAGAAACAAAAATCAAATCACGATCAAGTATATGGATCAAAAATATGTTTAACCCATTGAATAACTAGCTAAGTTATTTATTTGTTGAAAACCGGTCTTGATTTATTTGAAACATCATCTTTAACTTTATGTATTAGAACTACCATTTGATGGAAATCTCTTACATGTATAATCAATAAAGATATTGTGCCTGTTTGGAAACGCAGTAGAGAAGTACTTTTACTTAAGTCGATGTAAATATGTAAAAGATTATCTCGTTTTACGGAAAAATACTGTTGAACGCGCGTTTAGCTTTTCCAAATGTTTCAACAAAAAAGCACATTTATTTTAAGAAAATGATTATAAATTTAGAAGATGAAATAGATTATACCATTGGATTTAAAAATACAATCAACTCAAAACTATCTTTGTATCAAGCAAATGTATGTGTTTGTGTGTCATTGTATACATATAATAAATGCCTCTGCTGTGCCCACATCTTCATCTCTGTGCAAACATGTGATGAACCTGACACTGTTCATTCATTCATATTCATCTCTTATTTTTTGAGGCCTCCTTCTCCCATCTTATCATGCCTCCTTCTCCCATCTTATCATGCCTCTTGACTCCTTCTGAACTCTGTCTCTCTCTGTCTGTATATATCTTGATGGGTCAATTATATATACTTTATCATTTCAGATGAAGCCGTTGGAGAAGGACAAGGCTATTATTATGTATTGCACACAATGAAAAAGGAGAGAGGTAGAGAGAGATGGTGAGGGGGAGAGAGAGATAAGCAATATGGATGGGTGGATGGATGTACATGCCTCTTACATTCTCTGAACAAGTAGGCCACAGGAGTCAATCAGTTTCTCTCTCCCATCTCTCTCTCTCCCCCAACACACCACAAGATCACTATCAGATAGGTACTTTCCTTACCTTCGTATGCATGCAAGTCCCATATGAAGTACCAGCAGCCTCAAGCAATAGCTACCCCCACCAGATAACTCACATATGAAAGAATGATTTTATGTAAATTGAGGTAAGTATATAAAAATTTTTTTATCTCAATTTACGTACATATGAAAAAAGTAAAAATTTCACAGACAGGCTAATATAAGGTTATCAAAATAAGGTGGAAACAGGAACCTATTATAAAATATCATATTGCTTTTGTCCCTTCAAAATTTGATTGTGCTTAATATTTTTGGTGAAAAATTTAGTTGCTAAAATTGCATATTAATCTATATATATATATGTAATCCTCATGTTATTCATTTTTACTCAACATATGGTTTATGTGTATTTAATTGACGATTGGGTTTGTATATATAGTTAACTCATGTAGATTAATTATATTGATATATACATATGCATATATATACTTATCTGATTATATTTATAAGTCACTTTCAATATGTTTCATACAAACCAAGAAAAATAATAAATATCATAAGCTCTCCCTTCAAATTTAGTAACTTTTCAACTTTATTCCTATTTAATATCTATTATAAAATATGAGAGTAATAAAGTCAACATATAATAAATAAAATGTAAAATTATAATGATGTGATTTATAAATATGATCAAATAAAATTTTCTCTCTACCCTATAAATAAGACCAGAAGAGTATATATACATGCATCTATAATTCAAGTTTTTGGGTCAACAGATATTGAATATTGTAAAGAAGAGCCAACCAATTAAAAAATTTACCACTTTGGTTCATATTATAAATCTATTTCAACTAGTTGATATGTATCAGATAATGTTAGTTAAGTCATTGAATATCTTAATTTGACAAAATTTTCTAAGTTTACCATGTTCAAATGTTCTCTATCTCTCTACAGTTACAAATCATTCCCACGTCTCTCTTTTTTCCTAGCAAAAATTAAATAAGGTTAAAATTGGAAAAAAACATCAATAACATCTAACGAAACCTATATTTAGGACTTAAAATTATTTGTACAAGTAAACTTATAATAAAGACATAAATCTTACTCCCTAAATCTTCAATTCCTTTCTGTACAGCTTGAGTCTCTAAATTATTGTTGAAAGAGTCCCATAACTTTTCCAACTCCTCCCACAAACTTGAATCACTTGCTTCTGAAATAAGCTTCTCCGATGGCTACCTAGCTCTCCCATACTTCCCCTTTAGCACATGGACCCATCACTCCTCAAGACTTGTC
Source organism: Vachellia pachyceras (assembly GCA_025593235.1). NCBI lineage: Eukaryota > Viridiplantae > Streptophyta > Magnoliopsida > Fabales > Fabaceae > Vachellia > Vachellia pachyceras. Next base: position 6,306 of record JANTPZ010090322.1, on the reverse strand, counting down.
TGAATTCTCTACAGGGTCTTGTATAGAAATGCACCATTCATTCCTCTTAAATTCATAATACCCATACCCCCTTCCTCCTTGGGCTAACACATCCTTTCCCATGACGTCGCATGCCATTTCCTCTCTTCACCTTCTTCTCCCCAGATAAATTTCCTACTTTCTTTCTTAAGTTCATCAATTACTCCCTGAGAAAGCCTATCATGCTGCATTGGGTAAAGGGACATAGCACTTGCAACTGATTTAACTAAGGTAATCCTACCCACCATAGATAAACTAGAGGCTTTCCAACCTTGCAGTCTCTTCTTCACTCTTTCCACAATGAAATTGTATTTGTCTCTCCTACCCCTTGGGAATTTAAGATTTGCACCTAGGTATCGCCCTAAATCTTCCACTTCTTTGAAATTACTCACTCTGCAAAATTCCTTCCTCCTTTGAGTTTCCACATTAGGTGAGAAGAAAATACTAGTTTTTTCCTTGCTCACCCTGTGGCTACTCATTTCCTCGAAATCCTGCAAATAGTTCAAGATGCAGTCTAGTTGATTAAGATTAGCTTCTGCAAAAAGAATCAAAACGTCAGCAAACATCATATGAGATATGAAAGGGCCTTTGTGCCCAGCTCTATTCCTCTCCACAGTTTCCCTCTCACTCTATCCTAAATCATAGAGTCAATTTCTCCATGTCAAGAACAAAGAGGTAGGGAGATAGAGGGTCCCCCTGTCTGAGTCCTCGCATAGGTCTGAAACCTTTCAATTGCTTCCCGTGCCAAAGGATCCTAGTTTCTTTATTCTCTACACAAACCATAATTCTTTTTATTATTTCCTGAGCACATTTAATTTCCATCAAAACATTCTCGAGGTACTTCCAGTTCATTCTATCATAGGCTTTCTCTCCAAATCAATTTTGATAGTCATAAATCATTTTTTACCTATTTTCCTTCTCATAGAATGAAGCAATTCCTGTACTATAATGATGTTATCATGGATGTTCCTCCCAGGCATGAAGCTCACTTGATAAGGGGATACGAGTTTAGGCATAAACCCCTTTCACAATTATTTTTGAGAGGCACTTATGCACAACGTTACAAAGAGAAATAGGTCTGAATTGACTTACCTTTTCCAACCCCTCTACTTTAGGTATGAGAGAAATGAGAGTCCTATTTACTTCACTAATTCTGTCTTCCTCCTGCCACATCCCTTTAATAGCTTGACTGACACTATTCCCCACTAGCTCCCAACACTTCTGGAAAAAAATCACATGAAACCCATACTCCCCTAGTGCGTTCATTCCCCTTATTGTAAACATTGCCTTCTTGATCTCCTTATTGGAAATGGGGGATATCATATTATCCCACTCCTTTTTGTCAATTCTGGCCAGGAATGCTCTGTTGCCACCCAAGATCTTGAGTAATTCGCTTCCGCAAACAGCTCTTGAAAAAATCGATTCACCTCCTTTTCTACTTCATTCTCATCCTTAATCTATTCATTCCTCTCATTTTTAATCATTGTAACTCTATTCCTCCTTCTCCTTGTAGTAGTTTTGAGATGATAAAACTTAGTGTTTCTATCTCCATCCAACAACCATTGAGTCCTTGCCTTTTGGAACCAAAATATTTCTCCCTTATCCAGGATGTCATCCAATTCTTGCTATAATTCATTCTCTAAACTTTCCAACTGACCATTATTACTCCTCTGTACAATCTTTTGTATTCCCCCAATTCTCTTCACAAGTTCCTTTTTCTTCTATTTAAGGTGGCCAAATGAATGGACATTCCATTGTAGTAAATGAGGCACTAAATTCTGCAGCTCCTCTTTGATTGACTCTTTTCCTTTTCAATGCTTCCCAATGAGCTCCTTGAAATCCTCATTTCTCAACCACATTGCTTCAAATCGGAACGGCCTCTTATCCTATACTGACTGTTTTCCCGTTAATTGAATGAACAGAGGGTGGTGATCTGACTAAACTCTTAAACCCACTTTTACCACAGCATTTTCATAGCACTTTCTCCAATCAGCATTACATAGTTCTCTGTCCAGTCTTTTATAAAGTCTACTTGCATAACCAGTTCTTGGTCCTCTCCAAGTATACCTAGGACCCTCAAACCTCATATTAATTACATTACATTTTTCAATATTTCTTCTAAACCTGTCACACTTCTTCATCCTCAGAGGGGCTCTTCCTTTTTGGTCCTCACCCCTCATTATATCATTGAAATCACCTGCCAAAAGCCAAGGTTTATCCATCTTCTTTGATGTTTTCTAAATGTAGCCAAAGATCCCGTCTTTCTATTTCCTTAGGACTTGCGTAGACAAAAAAAAAAAAAAACCAAGGCCTCTTGCCTACCCTTCCACCAAGCAGTGAATAAATTGTTTATGCAAAATCAAAGGTTTAATCTTGATATCCACTTCATTCCATAACAACCATATACCACCTGACATCCTTTGCGGCTCCACAATTAAATTGTACTGAAATCCAAACTCCATTTTTAGTTTGGCCTTCTCCTCATTGCACCTAGTTTCTAGAAGCACCACAATTTTAGGCTTCTAATTTCTACATACCTCTTTCAGGGTAAGCCCAAAAGCTTTTCCAACTGCCCCTCTAATTCGATACTAAAATCATCATAAAAAAATAATTAGATTAGGGAAGAAGGACCTAAGTCCTCTTGGTAGATTCCACATAGGAACTAATCTCCTGACTCTGTGTACTACACATCTCCATCCTAGAGGAGCAAGCGTTCTCCATCTTCTCCATACTAATCTCCTGACAGTGATATGCATTATGCCCAAACTTTCCACAGGAAAATCAAATCATAAGGAGCCCTTCATATTCTTTTTTCAAGTGATTTCCATCCACAGAGTATGTTGGTAACAAGGGTGCATTAAGATCCACTTGTACACACATATGTTTGTACATCGTTCTTCCTTTTGTGAGATTCATTTCATCCACTTTAATTGCTTTTCCAATCTGGTTTCCAAGGGCGTAAAAGAATTTCTTATCATAATAATCGACCGGAGCCTTGGTAACCTGACCCAAACTGCTACTCTGCTTAGATTTTCTTTCCAAGGGTCAAAGTTTTCCTTCCACAGTTGAACTATAAGGTAGTGGTCTTAGATCAACCAGGGACCTCCATTCAATGCAAAGAAATAATCCTTTGAGCTCGTAAAGGATGCAAGCATAAATCCATTTCCAATTACATTTAGTTCCACCTTTCCAGATTTCCCCTACATGGCTTGAACTTTCCTTCTTAGCTGCATAAAACCCATTGTTCCTCCTAATAGTTTTACTATCAAAGTTCTTCTCTAATACCGCTCCAGTCTTACCTTCTCCTCTTCTGAAAATAACAATTCTGGCCCTATTTCACTTCTCTTAATGGATATGCCTTGCATGAGATCTCCATTATTGCTAGATAGAAGGTTGCCATCCTATGCTTCCTCTGGGTCTTCTATACACTCTGGCACTTCATGAGATTCATTTCCATTCATATCATGGTCCATCATCCATTCCTTCTTTCTAGCCTTCAATGTAACTTTCCCTGATAAGCTCCCACCAGTTCTTTGCAATTTCCTCTAATTCCTTCACTTCCTTCACTTTGCTTATTCAAGTTCTGCTTAGGCAGGCTGTTACCCCTATCTCGTGCTACACGTTTCCTCTCGACCTTCTAGATCAGCCAGGGACCGATCTGGAGGTATCTTGTTGGTATTCAGTTCAGTCAATGACATGGAGAAAAACTCAGACTCTCTCTACTCTCTCTCTCACACTTTCTTCCCCCTGCTACTCCACCTTTCCTTCTTTCCCTCGTTTTCTTCCTTGTTCTTTTTATAAATCATTTGTTAGTTTTTAACGAGGATTAAGTATTTTTTTCCGTTCATGCGCATATTTAATAAATGTAGTGAGAGAGGGAGAGAGTGATAAGTAATAGTAAATCTGATTCTTAATATAATAATCAATTGATTTTTTAATAAGATTAAAGAAACTAATTAATTAACTGATATATTTACCATTTTTCTCTTAACTAGTTAGCCTGACTTTTAGACAAATATATAATTCAATAATATACATAATTGTTTTAGAACACATGTTATAATTAAGTAATTTATTTAACATTTTAATCACATTAAAAATTGGGAGATTTACTGTTGAGTCCCAAATAAAGGATTTATTTATCAAATGGTCCCAAATTTTAAAATATTTAAAAAATAGTCCCTCAATGCAGCACACGGTGTTGTCACGGACATCATGCGCTGCATTGACAACACTTCGTGTTGTTAATGGGACCATTTTTTAAATATTTTAAAATTTGGGATCATTTGCTAAATATCTTCACTATGTGGGACCTCACAGTAAATCTCCCTTAAAAATTCAACTTTCTTTTATATTAAAGACCAGAAGTAGTATGATATCTAAGTTTACCACAATAAAAACACTCATTCTGTTATTGAATTGGAATTCCATTGGTAGTCCGATTTGTCACGATAAATTTTGCAGCGGAACAAATTCTGTCGGTAATCCCATCTCGTCACAAGCCATTGCAAAATTGAAATTCTGCCAGAAAATCCGAGACAAATTTGATTGTGATTCCCTAATTTTCTGTAGTGATTCAGTTTAGTTGATAAGCTAATGAAGCAATTCCATTGATGGTTAAAATTAGTTGGCCCAAAACAGAAATAGCATCAAAGTCCATACCTTCCCACATTGGTTGCTTTTCGTTGAGGATAGCCTTTAAAATCTTTTTATTCTTCACTCCATCTTGTCTCTAACGACTCAAATCACAGAAAATGAAATGATGGTTAAAATTAGTTAAAATAATAAATGTAATTTTTTTAACCATATCTTTATTTATCAAGATGATAATTGTGAGAGAAAATGAGTGGGAAAAAAAGAAGAGGTGACATAATTGGTTGGGGGTAAAAAGAGAAAAAATGCATTAAAACTTTAGACAAAATCAAACTATATCCCATATAAAGAACTGACACCATAAGAGATAATATTGTTTATAAACAGTATTTTAATTAGGGGCGGACCTGTGTGGTTCCTAGCGAATGCAACCGCACCCCCTGACTTTCAAAAAATTAGGTATATATTATACTATATGATTTATTTTGAACCTACTCATTTGCTAATTTTGAACCCCCTGAATTTTTATTTAAATTCTTTTCAAAAGAAATTAAGAATAAATCTCAATTATCTTCTCAAAAAATAGTTTGCACTCCCTGAGTCAGAGTCTTGAGTCCGCCACTGATTTTAATCATGTAATGGTTTGAAACACTTTTTGAGACACTAAAAGAATAGTAAACTATTTTTAAAAACTTAAAATGTTAAAAACAGTAAAGAAATTAATAGGATTAGTTCAACTTTATTAATGAATGAGACTAGAGATGTAATTAATTAATTAATTTAAAAGATGAATGTAAAAACTCATAGGCATTGCTTTATCATGCAACTACCATGTTCCCTTTCCCACTCCTCTCCTCTTTTCAGATCTCATTACCATAACTCCCAACTTGCCTTATCACAACTACCATGTGTATAATTAATTTTTTTTCCCAATCACTATGTATTTGGTCCATTACATGAGTGAGAGCCTACATCAATGGCCTAAAAAATCATTGGGCCCACTTTTAATTGATCCAATAAGGCCCAATTGCACTTTATCGTTATCTGTCTGACATGCACTCAAAGAAATTTAATATTTTCACATGTTGTATAAAAAAAATATTTCCAGGTGCGCAGTGACCGTTCGAGTCCTTATGTATGCAGCAATCACCGTTGGGAGATTCACCCACCATTTCTAGACGCTGGTCGGGTTCAGACTAATCGGAGTGAAGCTTCAGTGAATCGGGCGGGAAACCAAAAAAAATATTTTCACATGTATACTCACTGAAAAGAATCATACTTGAGATACCGTCGTAAATGTGGGCACCTCTTTCATGAAGATTCAAATTTTGATTTACCTCTTATGAGTCTGATTCAATTTAATACTATGAGGGCTCGTCCCTTCTGTTAGATTCAATCCCATTGGGAACTGTCTAAAAATTTTGATAAAAGGAAGACTGCACATTAACAAATAAAAGTATAAAAAGGAAATCTACCAAGTATGAATCACATTTCTTAATAGGAAACCAAACTTTGGTAATTTCAATATATGGGGTCGGTTACGTGGATTGCACGATTGACATTATGCTCCATTAACAATCAAATCTTCAAATTATGAAGGTATTTCATTGGAATCTTTCCCAAGTGATATGTATCTAATATAAAGTTTATGTTGTTATATGTATAATTTATTTTATTTATTTTCAAAACCAGAAA
>JANTPZ010090321.1:0-38684 GCA_025593235.1 Vachellia pachyceras | reverse complement strand
TTTTTTTAATGTTTTAGACTCATGGATTAGAGGTTAACTATATTACTATTCTAGATTTTGGGCAGCTAAAAACACAATTTTTAATTGATTCTTTAAACTCGCCATCCAAAGAAATCACCGAGATGCTCTCCTAAAGATTAGGAAAATCATCATGTTCAAAGTCACAAACATAGGTCTCCGAACCTTTCAATCCAAGTCCCTATTATTTAAAAATGAAGTAATTAAAGCACGGCTTCAAATACACACAATCACACAATAAAATGTCTATATTATTGGTAAAGTCAATTTCAATTTTTAATTATAACGTCACGTGATCTAGTCAATTATGCTTTTATATTTCCATTATTTTTTTTGCCACTGAAACCAACTTTTCAGCTGGGACCAAATTTCTTTATCGTATATATAATTAAACGATAGGGAGTTATTACATGTGAATAATTTAACCTAATTAAACCATAAAGACTTAAACCTACAAGCTTCTTAATAAACCTGACATTTTATTCTTTAGCCATCATTTTTTGTGCATCTAGTTATAAAAATACGTCGTCAAGCGTACGAATAGCCCATTAGTGCTCATATACGTGTGTGTATATTTGCAGTATATAAACCCTAGAAATACGAAGGAGAAATCTCAATTATATTGTAGGTAAATGCTTCCATCAGTCAAGGACACATTAAAATAGGTCATGTGCATTTCACAAAATCTGGTAAATGAGACTTAGTATATATAATTTACAGCTTGGGAATAGCGTGGCTTAATTGATTGGGGAAAAAAATTGCTATGACCTTTTTGAAAAGATGCATGGAAGTTATTGGAAGTCACAAGTTTTCCCCAAATCTAGTTGTTATGAGGATATGGGGGAGTTTTATTATTACATGGAGATGTTAGTTTCTACAGAAGAAAAGACATTGAAATATTCCTTATGCAGAGAGAGAGATGAATATATATATATATATATATATATATATATAACTTTAGGGAAAGGAGAGAATGGTTGGGTGGAGTGGGGTGGCTTTGGTGAAAATAAGAGAGAGGAGGAAAATAAGAGAAGAGCAAGGACCGTGCCATAATGCTCTCTTTGGTTTTGGGAATCACGAAAGCTATTTTTCTTACCTTTCTTTTAATTTCTCTATCATTATTCTCATTCTCTCTCTCTCTCTCTCTCAAAACTCTCTTCCCTCCGAGTCAGAGAGAGAGAGGGAAGCAAATTGAAGTCTGTTCCCCCCTTCCAAAGTGATATTAGGATACGAGGCAGAAGTGGGGCCAAAACGAAAAGGCAAATATAAATCACGTAGGCAAAGTGATATTAGGATACGAGGCAGAAGTGGGACCATACTCATGTGTTGTAGCTTTGAATCCACATAGAATGTTGAAATTGAACTCTATCATGTTATGCTCATCCCGCTGCATGCATATATATATAACAAATACAAAAACAAAATATTAATATATTTTTATATGTGTGTGTGCAGAATTGGATTGGATATCTCTCTCCCCCCATAGAAAAATAATTATCTGTTTTGGAATTTGAAAGAGTCAAAAGGTAGGGTCAGGCAGAATCATCGGAGACTTTCATTCCCCAATATACTCTCTCTCTCTCTCTCTCTCTCTAGTTTGCTTTGAGAAGGTACCAACACACACAAACCAACACCATATTATATGCACAATATAGGAGTAGTTAATTATGTATTAATCATTAAGCAAATTTTACATAAACCAACGTTTTCCCATGCATAGAGTACTTACATGTATTTTGTTTATGACTGTTAACAAGACAACGACCAAATTTCTTTTATCTCTCTCTCTTCCTCCTATCTTTCTTTCTTCACTTTACATATGACCTCCGGGAATATCTAGCTAGCTTCTCCCAATTTTAAAGTAGTAGTTATTAAATTCCCTTCTTTTTTAATTTATTTTGAGATATATAGAAGACAAAAAACAAAAAAGCAATATCCACAACTACTAATATAATGTATTCCTTTATTTTGTTTTAATCCCAAATTCCTTTACCCCCAACAAGTCTCTGATTTGCATCTTTCTTTTGACTCTTATTTGCCATCATCACTCAATTATTGCTGTAAAGTTCAGAATACCCTCTTATGAGGGGGGATGTTCACTTTCAATCTAGCTATATAGCAACCTAGCTACCCCCCCCCCTCTCTCTCTCTCTCTCACACACACACACACACAAACAGAGACAGCGAGCATTCATGTTTCTTTATTTTCTGCTATGCTTTGCTTTTATTCTGTTTCGTACTCTTGTTTCCTATTGCGTAATGTTTCCACAAGCACTTTCTTAGGCCAGTTAATTTTCACCTGTGGCTTCATATGGTTCATGGTAAAATAAAAGGCAAATAAAAAGAAGAAGAAGTCACCTTTCAATTTATTTGGACTATTGTATTTGTCATATATATATATTTTCCTTTCATTCACACGCACCCACACTGACCAATATACATGAGGGGACCAACCATTTGGTTTTGCTTCAATATTCATTTGGTACACTTATATATATATATATCTTGATCATAATATGTTCCTGTGACTCCTAAAGTCAAATCCGTTATGCCAATCAACATGTATGGTTTCATTATAATCAACAGTTACTTTCATCAGTACCCTATCTCTGTGTGTGTGCGTGTGTGTTTATACAATAATACTCTTTTAAAGGAGATGAAGGTTTTCTTCTGAAAATAAATATCCCTACAGTTAGCTATTTGGTTTCTCTACCAAATTGACAGAATAATATACGTACTGAGAGAGAGTGCTGATTAATTTATTTTTTCTTTTTCTCTTTTTTGCAAAGAAGACCACACCATACATTTAATGGTCTTACTTTTAGGTGTGCAGTGTTTACCATCGGGTGCTTTTGCTACAATAAGTAATGTTTTCTCTCTTTTTATTATATATGTATTAATAATTGTTGAGTAGTTAAAGGAAATACAGGGACAGGAACATTAAAAAGTGAACTTGTATGTAATTATTTAAGTGATGTATCAGTTTCCGTTTTTTTTTATTTAAATGCCAAAGTTTATAAAGTGAGTTGGGTTTGGCTGTTGGAGTAGGTAACTAGGATAACCTTTTCACAATTCGAAGTGTCGCTTACAAATCATCATTCACCAAACAAGCTTTTCAACCCTCCACATTCTTGTGAGACATGAGATGTATTCTTACTTCTCACTAAATTGGACTAACTAATTGGTACATGTTTTCTTTTCTTTTTTCTTTTTTTGGCTAAGTATAGATATCCTTTTATTGGAAGTAATCATTTCGAGATATTGTTTGACACTAAATGTGGACATCTTTCTCAGTAGGGATTCAAACATTAGTTCTTCAAGTACGTTTCGAGGAATTAGCCCCATTGGTGTCCATGTTTCATATTTAGTGGTTATTATAAATATATTCAATTAAAGAGTTTTTTTTTCAAAAAAAAATGGAAGCTAGGTTAAAACAAAGGAGTGTAGGCCATATTGGTGTTAGAATTATGTAGATGCCAAGCTTGTCAATGTTGACTTGTGCTATGCTGGCTTTCCTGTATGTGTTTGGCAATATACATTTGGGGTCCATATTTGTCATTTCATATTAATCATCCTATTTATTGATGTGTCTCCTTTCAAACCGTGGCTCTATACATATACAAATGTGAATAAATCTCTTAAAATAATGTCCATTACTTCTCATTGTCTAATCAATTATACTGTCATGTATATCGAGGTTGGGGTTAGTTAAAGTGATTAGTACATCACAATGACGAATTAATATGTTTGAATTCCAGCAGTAAGATGCATCCATTGTTAATGCCTTGAACATGATTGTCTACAATAGAATGATACTTATGCCTAACTAGAAAAACTGCCATATATAATTCTTATTATTAGTAATGGTTTTATCTAATTTTGAAAAATTATTCATATGTTAATTAAAAAAACACGTGTGCCAAGATTGGATTGGAGAATTGGATCTAATGGAAACAAGTAAATGTAGTTAACTTTTGTCTTAATCATTATTACCACGAGTACATTTTAATTACTTTTACTACATTAGAAGAAGGATCTAAACTTCAAATATCATCCACTCTCCAGTCCTATGCTACTAGCTAGTGTGTGTGGGTATAAAATGAAAGATATATAGGGACTGCTATTTAGCTCAATTATATTAATTGCTATACTAATCACAATTATATATTAAAATAAAATCAGATTAAACTGTTAAATTACCATTAATTCTGATTACATGCAAGTATCTTTAAACAAAAGGCTGGAAATATTTTTTTAAAAAACTATTACTACTATTATTATATGTGTGTATGATTGCATAATAATCAGTCTATGACCAGTACTGAAGCTGCTATATATATATATATATATATAATCATCAAAAAAATGAATCATATTAAATAATGGGATATGGAATGATAGAGATCGCGTGAATCTGACAAATGAATCTCATATATAAATATATTGTACATATATATAATTGATTTTCTGAAAAACGTAAATACCTCTTGTGATGAGAATCCGTGGGTTATATATATATATATACTTATACTTCGTCTTCAATCCCCAAAAGTTAAATTTTATAAATAAACTAACAGAAATTGTGTAAATGAAAGGATGGTTGGAAGTTGAGATAACAGAACTCATGGCCATTTATGTAAGCCACCAGCATGTTCCCACTCAGCCTTCATTCATATCACTTGTGGGTCTCCTCGCAGATCCTTACTTACAAGCACCAACAAAAATTTTTTTTGTTCTTTCCAGAAATTGAAACCAAAAAAATAATTGTTAAATCCACTCATTATATAATAAAATATATCTATTTTTGAGATATGGGTTTTTTAAGTAATGCCAAAATCTATTTATTCTAGTCGTTACGTTTCAACTCCCATTTTTTTTAGGAAACTTAAAAAAGCACATCTTTTTTTCTATCTTCAAGTGCCAGTATTGTCTTTTATCAACTTGATGCTGCTTCGTACGTTCTTTATCATAATTTTATTTCAAACATTAAATTGTGTGAAAAAATAACCCCATATATCTATAATTTTATATGTATACATTCTTAATAAGCATCACGCTAAAAACATCATATCTTGACTATATATGGTTAAAAGTGCAAATTTTTTTTTGGGAGTAATATTTCTTCGTAAGTGTTTTTGGGCGGGGTTCAAGAGTGTGCCAAAAGTGTTAAAATAGATTAATATTGTCTATTACTGTTAAAAATGTTAATGTGAATTTTTTAACGATCAACATTAATTTTTTAACATGATGGAGTGATATTACGTTCAAAATTCAGTGGTAAAATTGAATGAAAGACAATTTTTGAGACAATATTGCTGCTAATTGAATATTTTTTGAGCAAATTTACACGTTAACCTATATCTATACATATATAAGTGTAGTCAAGTTCATGTGGTTAAGTTTTTTTACATTGCATAGATATATAATTTTAACATAGAAAAAGTTTGAGGTATATAATCCTCAGAAGATAAGCATTAAATTGTCCTACTTCCCTTATGAATAGTTCAAATCAAAGGGCGCAATACATGCAGTTGTAGAGTATGATACTTCACTATCAAATTTGTGTGTGTGTGTGGATCTGTTTTGGCCATGCATGCATGTGCATTTACTGCCATGCTGAAAAAAATTCAAATATTGTAAAAGAAAACAAATCATTGTGAAAAAAAGACAGAAATTTATCTCATTTGAAGTTAATTAATGTTTCTAAAATCTATAATATATTAACCACACTTAAACTGTCATATGAAAAAAATAATTATCTACAATAATAAAAAGAAGGGTCCAATGCTTAAAGGTCCTACCAGATAGGGAGTGGGGAGAGATAAGCGTATTATTGTATTATTACTACAAGCGAGTGAAATTTTAAGAATTTAAACCCATGGCCTCCATATCACATATATGACATCAGCCTTACTGTTGTTCCGGGGCTCACCTTATATATATATATAGCAAGGGCGGACCTACATATTTTGAGCGTGATCAGCCGCATCCACTGACTTCCAGAAAATTAAGTATATATTAATACTATGTGATTTATTTTATATCTATTCATTTGCTAATTTTGAACCCACTAAATTTTTGCTCAAATTCTTCTAAAAAAATATTAAAAATAAATCACACTTATCTTTTCAAAAAATAGTTTGCACCTCCTGAGTCAGGGTCCTAAGTCCGCCACTGATATATAGTAATGTTGTAATAAAATAAAATGAGTGACACAAAAATAAAATTTGTACTATAGAACCCATTTTATATGAGAAAGATATATAAAAAAACCATCAAAATATGGGACCCCTTAAATCATCCCTCAAAATAATAACTCATTTCTTATTAAAGTTTTCAATGACTATTTTGGAATTAATTAAGTTTTTTTGGGTCAAGTAATCTAACTACTCTCAATAAAATTAGTTGCCATTGCCTTAATTGTTGTTATCTTCATTTCGTAAGTTAAAGTTGTTGCTAATAAAGCTGCTGCCATTTCAAATTTTTTTTTCAAATTAAGGGCATTCAGGTAATTCCATTACAAAATCTAATTCGAAAGCAATTCCTATAGACTTCACAGTGATCAGCTCATTCCGTTCTTATACAATCTTCACATTTAATTTAAAGGGATTTTCTTGTCTTTATCTTCATATTTATTTGCACTAATATTTATATTGCAGTAGGATAATAATTTATTTATGTGTAGAGGATAAGGCGAAAAGTCTATAAAATGACTTTTCATAAGGGAATGAGAGAGTTGGGACCCGTTTACTGATAATTGCCGTCAGAGAAGGAAATATGAATACCACACGTTCCAAATTCTGAATTGGACTTCTCATTCTTATATTACCATCAAGAATATTTAGTGGATGTCGTGACTATGAAATTATATAATTTATTCTCTACACACACACATGTCTAACCAACAACTATCGTGTTAATTCTTTTTCTTAGTTAAAGGACAAAAATTTGGAATTATTATTAATTGTTTCTCTCCCAAGTTTTCTTCCTAACGTTCACATGTGTGTTTTGTGTGTGTGTGTGTGAATATATATATATATATATAAATTAGATAGTGTACTTGAGAGTCCATGATTGATTAATTAATATTAATATAAAAAATCAAAAGGTTCTAAATTAAATCATCACTTTGAAAGATGGCACAAGTGTTGGTGGTTGGATGTTGGATTGTACTCGTAGACAGTGAGTGAGTGTGTGTGAGCATAGATTAATTAATTCTGATAAGAAAGAAGTTACAGTGAAGAGAACATGAGTTAATTTAATTTTTAACTGTTTGTAAAAAAATATAAATGGCAACATAATTTACATTGAAAAAAATTCAGTTAAGTAAAAAATAAAAAAAAATCTGTTGAGATAATTGTTTTTAAAAAAATTACATTTGTTGGTAAACATAATCTGAGTGGATGCTGAAATTTTGAGGATAACTCAAGTTTTTAAATGCAAAAAAAGTAGTTTCGCATGTCAGAAAAAATACAACTCTAAAAGTAATTTTTTTATCAAAACTCTAAAAGTAATTTCACTATCATTACTCTAAAAGTAATTATTTGGAAAATATAGAAAAACCTATATTCACTTCACTTGCATGATGAATCTATGTAATAAATTGCACTATTCAATATATATTGTGAGATTATTCAATAATCTCACAGTATATATTGCAAGTGTACAAAACCTGGTAAAAAAAAAAAAAGATAAGTGTACAAATCAAGAACAAGAATAAGAATTAGCCAAACATTTTAATTTTAATTACGCCTGTGTTTCTATTTACAAGTCAAAGAAATCATTTTTTGCTTTTCATAAGTATGTCATTAAATTTTAGCATGAACATATTTACCTTTTATTTATTAATGTATATATTTTTATTATGTTTTTTTTTTGAAAGAGCATATACTAAATAGCATTGAAATTTTATTAAATGTTAAGACAAAGCTAATAAGATTTAGGGCTTGTTTGGCAACCACTTTTGAAACCTAGGTTTGGTTTCAAAATATAGGTTTTACCTCAAAACCGAGGTTTTGTCCAAGCAAATTTTTTTCCCAAAAGCTATTTTGGTTACAAAACCTCAGTTTGAAACCTAAGTTTTGAAACCTAGGTTTTCTCTTTTTTACTTTTTCCTCTTTCCTACTTTTTCTTTCTTTCTCTTTCTTACTTTCCTCTTTCCTACCCACTTTTTTGCTTCGGAATCTGTAAAAGCTAAAACATAAATCACTTTTCAAAACCTAGGTTTTGCCTCAGAATCTGTAAAAGCTATTTTCCAAAATCTATTCTCCAAAACCTAGGTTTTGCCTCAGAATCTGTAAAAGCTATTTTCAACCTTACATCCAAACAAGCTCTTAATATTTTTGTTAATTCTATTATAACACATTGAAGCTTAAAAGTAAATTGTAGTTAGGATCATAGGTGTATTTAGATTTTGGATATCCCGGTCCTTTAATTAATTAAATAATTTATCTAAAGATACTATAAGAAATGCAATTAGGTTGAATTTGCGTGAGAATTTTGTTTTTATGTGCATTTTTTTATATGTTTTACTTGTGGTTACCTCTAGGGTCTATTTTTTTTTCGTTCATAAATTTGAGCCGAATCCTTTGCAACCTTGACAATATAATATATAACAATACGCATCTCATTTGACTCATCAACAAATCAGATTTTGAAGACTTTAGATTAAAGAATGAATAAAACCTAAACCATCTAAATCTAACAAGAACAATTTACCTTAATATACCATTTTGGTTGAAAGTATTGGCCTCAAATCAATCCTATGCAATTTATGTTTTTTTGCAAAACCCATTTAAATTAGGTTTGAATGATTTAATTTTTTCTAAAAAAGTAAAAATACATGGAAGCGAAACAATCTGGATCATTTTTGTTTGTTCAAAGCTATATGGATTATGAACAGTTTAGATCAAATAATCAAATGTTAAAGATATAATCATTTGTTCCAATTTATAAGTTATTTGCAACATATTTCACACAAATTAGAAAAACTTTAAACTTCTTTAAATTTACTTTAAAATTCAATAACTTTTCAATTTTATCTTTATTTAATATATATTATATCATATGAGAACAAAGTTAATACAACGATAAATGAATGATAAAACTACACATTATATAAAAAATTTAATAATGTGACTTATAAATATGATAAAGAAATTGCTCTCTCTGGTAGGACTAGAGGAGTACATACAATTTGTCAATGACCTTATGACCTATAATTAAGTGGAAGGTTGTGGGTTCAATCCCATTTGTAGCCTATATACATCTAATATCAACCATTCAAATCAAATTTTAATAATTTAACTCTTTCAAAATGGAAAAGTAAAATAATATTCTAGACCATCCAAATATAATTTGAGCCATTCAAATTAGATGCCTACCTTCTTATATAGATGTAAAAAAATCCATTTTCAGGTAAATTTGAAAGTGGGTGAGTGGTATGTGGTGTGGAAAGGTATATGCATGTGTGTGTGTGTGTGTGTGTGTATTACCTTTTAAACCAACAAAAGGTAGATGCACAACAAAAGAAAAAAAGAAGAAGAAAATGAGCATTAACAATATTATTAATAATATTAAGTGAGAAAGAGACAAGAAGACGTTGGAGATTGAATTTTTGCCATTAAAAGATACATGAATGGATGTTTGTGTCATGTGGTTTGGTGCCTCTTATTAAGCTTCACAAAAATTAAAAAGTGATGTTATGTTCCTTTCATGATTCTAACACTTTTCCAAGTTTGGTTTCGTTTTTACTTTGTCATTACACATTTTTGGGATTTCTTTGAGATAGGATCACCCCTCTTTGCTTACCCATTTCCCAACTTCTTCGTCCTTTTAATTAATTAAATAATTTCAAAGTTTATTTTTAGGTCTCTTTTGGAATTCATGATGATGAGCTCTAATTCCTTTTCTTTTCCTATGTTTATCATCACTAAAGTTCTTAAGGAAATGTTCAATGAAAAATAAAATATAGTACTAAATTACCATGCATATAATAAATTCTCAGTGCCATATTGAATGAAATATATGTGTATAACTAATTAATTGGTTAATGAATCTCTTCGACTTCGAGCTTATTGAATTTATTGATACCAGTAATAGCGTGTATGTATCTACTTTTTCTTGCAAGAATAATGTGTAAATTAAATGAGTTTGTGTAAGTAGCTAGACATTTATTGTTTGGTTACTAATTGTATTAGATATATTTTTAATTTTCAATCTCCGAGGGGGATATTCTCCTATCTAAGTATCACATCAAGAGTAGAATCAAATTTTTTTATAAATTTTATAATAAAACAAATTATCCAAAAAATTATAAATAAGTATTATAATCACTTTGGTCCCATTTACTAGATAGACAAAATAATTTTTAAGTTCTAAACTATTAGTTATGATGCATCATGCATGCATGTTATTAATTTTTTTATGATTGGTTTCCCGTTTTTGCCTCTTTCATGAAATGTTGATGTATGTTATTTAATTTTTTTTAAAATAGGTATACTTAATATGAACAAATTGTAAAGTTATTAAATTTTTAGATTGAGTTAATAAGTTTTAAATCTTTTTAATTCCAATAAAACATGCTGAAAGTAACTTTTTAAAAGTATGGAAGTGGTACACGTCATAAATAATAAAATATACTTTTAATACATGATAAAAAAATGATCAGACCCCACTTAATTTTATTCTTTCTGTTTAACGTATGGATTCGAAATCATCTTACCCATCATAGAATTAATATCAAGTGTATTACCATGTTTTGGTCTACATTTTGCATAGCAAGGATGATTGGCAAAATTAAATAAGGTATATGAACCAAGGGCTCTATCCTTATTTCATAGCAATATAACATGTGTTTGTTTATATGATTAATTTTTTATATTACCTATTATTCCTAATTAACTGCCTTACTTTCTAATTGATTAACCA
This sequence comes from Vachellia pachyceras, assembly GCA_025593235.1. Taxonomy (NCBI): domain Eukaryota; kingdom Viridiplantae; phylum Streptophyta; class Magnoliopsida; order Fabales; family Fabaceae; genus Vachellia; species Vachellia pachyceras. Next base: position 27,737 of record JANTPZ010090321.1, on the reverse strand, counting down.
AATTCCTCTAACTAATGACTTTTATTAGGGGTAATTTTAAGATTCACAAATAAATAACTAATTTTAAATAACTTTCTTACCTTGCATAAAGTAGTTTAATCTATATATAAGTTGATCAAATCAGTTTTCAAAGTGATTTATTAGTGTCACTAATTATACATAAGGACAAGAGACACGTATATGGAATAAATTACAAATGTATATAAATTATGGATATTTATTTCGCACCATATAGCTAAATCAAATCAATTTAAAGAATTATGCTTTTGTATTGGTATTATTATATAAAAAGTCAATAACATGACTTTGAATTGTCAACAACAACTAAAAACATTGTTCTACTACTTTGTAACAGCCCAGCACCCTCCCTCGTAGATATTGGCCCTGTTTGCAGCCGTAGTCAAGAGCAGGGTTTTGTTCCTCTAGGTGCAGCCGTAGCCACCCAGAAAACGCGTCCACGAGGGGAAGGTATACACACCCTTATAAGGCATGCTTCGTTCTCCTTCTCAATCGATGTGGGACTTTACAATCCACCCCCCATAGGGGCCCAGCGTCCTCGCTGGCACACCGACCGGAGGCCTGGCTCTGATACCACTTTGTAACAGCCCAACACCTTCCCTCGTAGATATTGTCCCTATTTGCAGCCGCAGCCAAGAACAGGGTTTTGTTCCTCTGGGTGCAGCCGTAGCCACCCAGAAAACACGTCCACGAGGGGAAGGTATCCACACCCTTATAAGGCATGCTTCGTTCTCCTTCCCAACCGATGTGAGACTTTACAAGATGTGGTTGATTACTTAAATCATACAGGTATTGTACTTCATTAATAACTAAACTTTTAGATAATTTTTTTGAACGTTCTATTTGATCTTTTTCTACTTTTTTTAAAAGACTACGTACCATTTGGTTTATCCGGTGCCTCTGATGACATTCTTTATATGTGTCAAATTAAATTTTATGTCTAAATAATTTGAAATGTCCTGGAGATTTTGTTGATGCATGCGTGATTTGGTGGTTCTCTTTTTGATTTTTCATTGTTGTTGTGCCACTAATCGTATTAAGCAATAAAGTAACTGATTGAATATATTAGTCAATGCTGTTTGGTTTTTGACCACTTTATTGCCATCACAATCATGGTTGTTACATTATCTGCTTCGAACTAGTTCATTATTTATTATTTCTGATATGATTGATATACATGAAGCATTTAATTTATAAGACATTTAATTAATTAGAACAAATGTCCTTAGCTTGTGATACCACGAAACTTCCAGTTATGCCCATTCTGTATAAAACTCTCTTGAAAAAGGAAAAATAACACACACACACATACACACACATTAAATAAGAAACCTGGTTGATCTTTCGAAAGAAGGTAGAGTTGTTTAGATAAATGAGGAAAGATTTTAATGATATGGAGTAGTTTTTACTTCTCTCTTTTATTGTTGGTTTCTGTTGGTCATCCTATCTAGATTACTTTTGGAATAAAAAGTTAATTACACTTTCATTCACATTTGAATTCTTGTCGTGTAAAATAAATATAACTTCGAAGTTGGAATGAAGCAAATATTTTTATAAAATAAAATAAACTCATTTGGAGGTTTAAACCGTCGATGTTGAGAAAAATATAAAAAAAATATAGAAACATTTTAATGTGTTTTAATTTCATGGATTAGAAGAAAATAGAGGGAAAATGTAATTTTGAAATCCAGCAGAATACAATATCGAATTTAATCTAATCAAATTATACGAAAAAAAATAATTCAATTACTTTATAAGCATACACCGAATAGTTCGTCGGCATATACTTTTTTTGTACATAACTACATATATCAGGCAAAATCTTATTGAAATAAAATATATATTTTCAGCACATTAAAAAGAGAAATCATTGTTTCTAATTTTTGAGGGGTGAAAATTATGCTTAAAAATATAATTATTATTGGCAGATAAAACGATAGATAAAAGCAGATATTATAACTGTCATGATTGCACAATCATCAACTAACAGGAAGAAAGTATTAAAAAGGAGAATGATGTATCATTTGATTTAGTAGATGCACCACGCTACCTGAAATAAAAATTAGGATATTTACATCATGAAATGGCATAGAAAAAATTGTTTATAAAAATAAAAAAAAGAATTTAAAATTCATTATTCATATTCTTAATACCCCTTCAATTTCCAAATACTGTTGTTTTAGGTGACTAGATAAAGGAATCTCAGTGCATGTAGATTAATACTTTATATTAATTAATAATTTATGAATCAATGTGCTGAACTTTAAACAATGGGGAAGTAAAGCATAGGAGCTTGTTACTTAATTCATACATATTAAAAAAATTTAAGTTATTTATTTTTCATTAATACTATATCAACAAATTGTTTTATTTTAAAAACCCCGGCTTCCTATTTAATTGACTACTATTTCATCTGCAGTGAAATGATTATCCAGTAGCTTAGGAAGAATAATTAATGTGATAGACAAAAGAGATTAAGTTCTTACATTAATGACCAAACCAAATTTCTTAACAAACTCTTACATTTTGGAATTAGAACAACGTTAAGGATTATCAACCTATTGGGTCTTATTTTATCTTTAGTTTAAAAAAATAATCTTTTTTTCCATGAATCTCGACATGAGTATATCTCATCTAAATTTGATTAAGGGTAGTTTTGAAAAATTATAAGAATTAATAAGTTGATAAGTGATCAAATCAACATATTAATTGGCTTGTTTGTTGGAGCATTTGAAAAAGTCAAACGTACATTCAATAGTGTTTTTCCTCAAAATGAGATAATCTTATTCACATATTTACCTCGACTTGTGTAAAGTACTTCTCTACCGCGTTCCCAAACGGACACATTATAACCTTTTAAAAGGTGAAGACTTGAGGGAGAATCCTATATGGAACAAAATATGTAAGTTGAGTCAGCAACAGAAGTGCAAGTCTTTTCTTTAATCTGCACTTCATAACAAGTTACTAATAAAGTGAGACTAAGACAGGGCATTAGTGTGAGATTGGTTATTCCGATCCCGACAATCATTAAAGCTAAGTCCTTGTGGATTTTAATTGTTAAACTAAACATCGGTGTGAGATTTTTCAATTATGAGTTTTTGGTTTGGTGTTGTGTGAATCTCAAGGAAAAAGTATGGCGGTGTGATGGAACTTGGAAGGAGATTTTTGTCATTTTCTACGACTTATTTGAAAAAAAACAAAGAAAACGAAATGAGAAAGCCATCGAAAACATCAATTTAAAAGTGTTTTTGGACTTCTTACAAAGGCCAAAGTCATCTTGTCTAGTTTAAGCACAAGCAAGATACAGATGAAGAACTTACCAGAATGGGGAGAGATGAGTAGGTCACTATCAATTTCAATGTTGCCTACTCTTATAAGGATGGCATAGCGGGATGTATGTAGAGGTATTATCAAAGACTACAGAATAAATCTAATTGAAGTTTTCATGCTTCGTATACAAATGGAGACCCTTTATCAGTTGAACCTTGGGCGTGCCTTATTTGTATTAAGAGGGCATGTGATGGAAACTATCAACGAGCTTGTTTGAGAAATGATTCTTTGGATGCAAGTAAGATGGAAATATCGATCTTCATAATAACTGGACTTTAATTCAAGAGTGTCACGCCATGTTTAAACATGATTGATTGGTTAATCTTCACCAAGTTAGATTATGAGAGATGATTTTTGAAGTTCACATGCTAGCCAAGCGTGCTTTAGTTATGCTTCAGATTTCACTTGGTTGATTTACATGATTTTTTGTTTTTTTTTCTTGCATTGTAATGTAGAATAGTTTTCGATATGTTTTCTTTCGTTCTAAAAAAACAATTAGTTGATAACTTATTTTTATGTCATTTCCATTAAACCGTCTCATTGATTGATAGGGTTCCTTTTTCCCTCTATAATTGGATTCTTCTTTTTGTAATCTATATAAAGATAAAAAAAAGTATGGATGTGTAAATTTTTTTAATAAACTTGAAGAATACCCAACAAAATTAGAAGTTATTACATAATTAAGGGATATGAAATATGATGTTAGGGAAAGGATTAAAGTTTTCTAAATATGTACGGCATATTGGCAAGTCCCATTGATGAGATCGGACTAATGATGTATTCAATACTTGAATTCTTGATGTAGATGCTACATAGTTGGTTCTCATCCTTCGGAGACTACGAGTGTAATAGGAGCATCCGTCGACAAAAGGATCACCCTAAGATGATCATCTCGTGGCTATTGAGAACGAATCAAATCAGATGGTTCTATTTATCAATCTTTTCGACCTCGGTTTCGTAGGAGCAAGTCATAAAGATTGAGAGAGCAAAGAGTAGTTTGATGAAGCATGAAGGTTATTATTTAATTGGAAGAGAGGGAGAGAGAGGGATGTGGGGCCTGGAGGAGGGATAAGAGAGAATGATTAGGGCAAAACAGCCAATTCCACATTTTCCAATCTCAACCATTCATTCTTGTCAATCTCACATCCAATTAATCACTTCCATCTGCCCGCATCACTTCTCCTTCCACTTTACTCTTTTTATGGCTATTCATTTCTCATAATTATTTTTTTATTATATTCTCTCCATATCACTTTTTTTCTAGGAAAAATTGAACCATTAGTACTTTAATTCATACAAGATCTTCTTCTCGTCTCTTGATACTATAAAGTGCCTTCTCGGTCTGTTTTTTATATAGTTTTCTGATAGATTTGGTCATATTTAAGTATTGTTGAGTTCAACTGAAATGTAGCTCTTCCAAAAACGTTTTCTGCACATTCATACAAATTCAAATATGAGACTTAATGTTTAAATGGTCAAGACCTCTTCTGCTAAGACTGACACATGTTGGTGTCTTCTCTATCATTTAACCCTAAAGTTGTTTGAAAAGTGATTTTTTGCAATTCAAGGTAATTATATGAGAGGAATTTTGTCTCTATTTGCATGAAAGTAATTATGAGAGGTTAATAAGTACCCCTAAGTAAACTAACATTGATTTTACACAATTTGAGGTAATATAATTATGTCAGATAAATTTTATCTCGATTTACGTGAAAGTAATTTTAGAAATGATTTTGAAATGTTAACAAACACCTCTAAGTAAACTAACGTATTTTAAATTTTACATGTATTATATACAAATATGAAAGATTTGATTTTACCAATGTTTGATTATTTTTTAATTAATTTTTAAATAGTAGTTAACTTATGGGCTATACAGTAGTCTAAATCCGGACCTCCAATTTTTCCATTGACATTGATTGATTCAGTCTGATTTTTAATAACACTATTTTTTTGAAAAAAATATTTATTTTGGGAAAATTATTTAAAGTAGAGATTTGATCATTTAACTTCACAAAAAGTTCAATTTTGATTAATTATTTTTACAAAATTCCTTATCAAACTTATCACTGTAAATCATCACCATTATATATGTGTAAATTAAAAAAAATTGTTTATTAAAATTGCTATATATATACACACCTTCAAATTCATAGGCAGCCTCATTTTATGTTAATTTTCACCAAAGACAAGGTTTAATTAATTCGTTGCAGTAGCATTTTTAATTTTAAATTGAACTGAAATGACACATATAGTTAATTAATTAGTTGCCGACCTTCATATGATTTGAACCTCATTTTTCTGATCCCTATAAAGTCCAAATTAGTTAACATCTTTAATTTTTCAAACCACTTCATAATCTGTGGCTACCTATTAATCCCATGGCCGCCATCGTGGATCATATTTATGTTTTTAAATTCTATAGCAGACTGAAGTGAAATCAATCATTTCCTGCAATTTGTTTTTTTACCAATCAACGGTTTAGGATATTAACATACAAATTAAGGAATAAAATTAATTTAATCAGATCACTTTGATTTTACTAATATGATATCCTTACCTCTGATATCAAATATAAGTCATCATCACATAACCTCATTAAGATTATAAAAATAAACTCATAAAATTAAATGTTCATTAATTTAGCGATTAAGTTCGCTGTTGGTGATGAAACTTGTTTAATTATATAGTTATCCATCAAGAAGTATGAAAGGGGAAAAATAATTTAGTTATTCATACAGATGTGCGTTTGCGTGAGTGTTTATAATTATTTTTATTGTATGATTTACAATTATAATTCAAACAATCAGAATTATTTTCAAAACGCTAGACATCAAGATTTTTAGACCTAACGGATATAAATATATAATTAAAAACATAATAATTAATATTATCTCGAAATCTAAGTATAATTAAATAGAAACAATTTGAAACAATCACTAGAGAGAAATAGTAAGAGTACTATTTCACATCAAACTATATTCTATCAAGAAAATAAATTTAATCTATCAGTTAGACGATTTAATTTCTTCCAAATACGAATAAACAATATATGTTCTCCATAAAATTCAGTTCATAATGTCTGGGATTGAACCCTCCACCTGTGTCACTAAAGGCAAATCTTGTGTCATTGGATCCAAGGATCTTTGGCGAGGGGTGTTAAATACGATTTTGAATGAAAGAGAAATATAATGAACCATGTTTAACTAGTGAATTATGAGTAAAATTAACAAATAAGTATTAATTATTTTCTATATGACTTATTTTATAGATTATTGAACTAGACGTGATTTATATTGGGAAGTATTCAAACACACACTACATGCATTATATATATATATATATTGACACACACACAGACACATCACTTTAGAAGGAAAAGAAAATCGCATTGAAGAAAATCACAAAGTGGCCTCAAATTCATGAATCATGATTATAACATAAAACTTGTCGATGAGAACTTCGATTTAATTCTTGATTTGATTGATCTGACACCTACTGGCTAAATGAGTATCCTTATTGAATTTAGCGATCATTTTGGGGCAAACGTTATTTCCTCAATGGTTATGCTCTTGAAGTCTTAATTAACGACCCTGATTAATTAATTAATTAATCAATTCCCAAATCTCTATCACTTATTCCACCCCTGCTAAAAAGTTACTACTACAGTCGTGCTAATTTTCACAATTTCAATTTAGTACACATTTTTATAGTAAATTACAAAAAGTCATATAGATCTCTTTAATCCTTCATTTCACACTAAAAATTAATCAATGAAGAGTGTTTTTAAATAAGATTATTAATAAATCATTGTTTTCTTCAAATCATATATATATAATGTGAAGTAAAATAGCATTTAGCACCACAATGCACAATGTTATTCCCCAGTTGCATTAAACACCCTGAATCATAAAAAAAGATACTAGTTGTAACTGAAAAATAATATTAGGGGTGCTAGATGCACCAAAAAAATGACAACAGCGTTGAATGCACCATACATAAGATCATGGTGGTACTAGATGCATGGATTCTACTAAAAGATAACATCAGAGCACTCGATACTACTTTAACCTATATTACATTATGAAACCCTAGGGAAATTAAAAGCCCTAGGGAAATACAAGGTGCACTGTTAACCAAAATTAATTTTCCGGTATATATATTTTAAATCATTTGTTTTTAGAGGAGAGGGACTAACTTTACAACCAAATTTGCATTGGGGAAATTGAAAACCCTAATGAAAGTCCAGTGCACACAATATAGTAAACTTGTTTGAAAGAAGGAAGTTGTTGAGGGGTTTAATGAAACGGCTGTAAAATGTTTCCAAGAAATTATCGTGTGATAAGGACAAAAGTCTCTGATAATGTAACTCCAAGGCGAAGCAGCGTAAGAGGTTGTTACTATTCAATATTTGCCATTATACGACGAACAATTTGAATGAAGTATTGAACTACTTCTCTGTGTATGTCGGGCAAAGACCATTTCTCTCACAAAGCGTCAAAAACATGGCAGAAAAAGGAAAGAGAATGGGGAAAAAAGAAGAAGAAGAACACACACACGCATATATATATATATATATAAAGGGTTTCTAAGAATTAAACGGCAATTTGCAGATGATGGATGACTTTACTGTACGTAGATACTGTTCATAAGTAGTTTTCTCTCTGTGTGTGTGTGTGTGTGTGTGTGTTTTGTTTTTTGGTTTGGCATTTATTGAATCTCCTAAACACTGCCTATGAATTAGTGTTGTCATCTGGCACACTACTATACATGAAAACCTCCATTAATTAACGGTTTTGATTAATTATTATTACATGTGGACAGCCCTAGGGCTACTGCTAGGTTATCGAAGTTGTCAGCAATTAAGGACAAGGCTTAGTTACCAATATGTGTTAATGATCCTATGACATTGCTTTCTCCTTTATGTATCATTACTTATTTAACAGGGAGAGTATTACGCTTTCAGTCTCGTTTATAAGGTAAGTAGAAATTTTTAATTGTATTTATAATTAAACCATTAAATTTTTATATAAATGTACAATTTTACTCCTAATTTATTATTGTATTCATTTTGTTCTAATTGAATATAGTATATATATCAAATAGAGATAAAGTTAAAAAGTTGTTGACTTTTAAAGTATAATCAACTGAGTTTAAAGTTTTTCTTAGTTTATGTGAATATACTAAAAATGAAAAATTATGTGTAAATAATTTAATCTAACTTAGGTTGAGTGTGATGAGAGGCTAAACATACAACATGGCAAAAGAAAACGAGATGGGTTAAAGTTGAAACCTTCTTAATAAAAAATTAGATTATTTTTAATAGTAATATCTCATGTACAATTTAAATACATATTATATATATTTGAAAATTAAATTCTTTTTGTAATGGACGTGCCTCTTTCTTTTTTTTTTAATGAATTCAGTCCATATGTGAAAATTCATTACTGGTTTTTTTTTTCTGTTGAAGGACATAAAGCAGGGAATAATGAAATTAAAGGTGGTTTTGTTTTGTAGGGACCTAATTAGAATATAATACACACGCACACACATGAAGGTGAAATTGGCACAATTTGTATTACTAGAGATTAATGTTTTCAAATCATATCAATTGTGGTGGCAAAACAAAAGTCATATCAATATATAACTTGTGGAAAAAAATTTCAATAGTTTTTATATTTGATTTGATGTTATTTATTTTTATGTCTAATTAAGTTTAAACATTCCATTTTAATGCTCGGAAAAATTATTTTCGTTTTTGGTTTTGGTCAAAGAGATGTTATAATTTCAGTTATTCACATCTGTTTGAGTAACATTATATTTAATATAATTTTTACAATACCATACAATTTAAAATGTATTGCTAAAACACACCAAACTTTTTTGTTTTAAACCTTATCCACGTAGAAAAGGACATACACTTGAGGCGTCAAATCTGAGAGTTCAATTATTGGTTTTTCTTTTAAGGAATATATATGTAGTTGGAAATAATTGGAAGGCATTATTTTATAGCGCAATTGGAAAATATAAAATACAAGTATTTACAAAATTTGGGTAACAGTACTGTTTAAGAATTGAGAAGCACATATATATATATATATACACACAAATGGAGAAGCAAACAAAAAGCCCTTTGTGTTTGGTTCTTTCTCACTTCCACACTGCCTTTATTGTGTTATTTTACTATCACTAAAAAATCCAACGTGTATATTTTTTTAAATATTTATATACGCATAAAGAAAATTAATTATTTCATTGCCTTTAAATACGAGTTCTTGAGTTCGAATCAATATGAATGTAAAGACCTCTTTGATAGAGTTATCTCCATTTAGGCTTGACTATACTCAAATCGAATTCAATCAGATAGTTATGTAGAAATATTACTTGTTAGATCGTGAATGGAGATTAATACTTTTTGATCCTATTTATAATGCACTCTCCACATTTTTCACAGGGTTTTTTAAGAAAAACCTTCAACCCGTTAACTTTATTTTAAAATTTAATAATATTCGAGCTTTATCTCTATTTAATGATAAGAAGTCCATAAAACAAATAATAAATTAGGAATAAAGTTGTTCATTTATATGATAAATTTAATGAGATTGCTGATATTAAGAATAAAAAATACTATAGCCTATAAATAATAACGAAGTCTATACACACACATCTGTCTATATATCCATAAGAGTCTAAATTTTTTAAGGAAATTGGTGAAAATTTCATATTTAAAAATTTTGTTAACAAAAAGTACGTGATACTTTTTTATATAGAGTGAGTACTGGTATTTTGCACAATTGATACATAGAGAAAATGACAATAATCCAATTGAAGTTCTTCTACCATTAAAATTTCTAAACAGCTACTTTTTACCCATTTCTTCTTCTTAGAGAAAATACATAATAGTGTAATTAAGTAAAGTAAAAAAAATATAAGCAAAGCATTGAAATTACATGTGGCCGTATTCAAAACTTTTGTAGAGACAGGAAAGTAACAGTGCTATAACTTAGCGTTCCCATTTGAGCAAAGAAATAAGTGTCCGTATATTAACAGAGAGAGAGAGAGAGAGAGAGCGAAGAGTGTGGGGGAAAAGGAATCAGACATGAGGGTGTAATTTTTTTTTTTTATCCCGTCGCCTCCGGAGAAGGGGAAATCCAAAGTCACCTTATTTTTTGGGTTCCATTTTCTTTTTCTTAATGAATGAATTCTTAAGAGAGAGAGAGAGAATGTTATCTTCTTCTTCTCCTTCATCGCCTTCATCTTGCTTATTGTAGTAGTGTCATTTTCCGAGATATACTCTCGAGGCCAACAGTATCCTCCCAATTCCCACCTCTCTGTCTCTCTCTCTCTGTTCATTCTCATCCCTCTCTCCCTCCTCCTCCATTAAATCCTTCTATTCGCTTTCCTACCTACCTTCCTTCTAGCTTCTTCATCATCGCCAATCTACTGTGTCAAGTTTAATTCCTTTGCTTCTTGTTTGTTGGTTCCCTCTCTCTCTCTTAAGCCAGATCGATCCTTTCTCTCTCTAAATGCACAAAAAGAAAGAGAGAGAGAAGCGAGCAACCTTGGGCGACTGAACCAGCAAAGGATTATATGTCGCAGTAGCTAGTCATATCATGAGTGTCTCGTATAGCTTGTGAATTACCATTGCACTTTGCTTCTGTTTGTTTCCTATCTCAGATTTATTATTTTCCATACAAATCAAAAGCCAAATCTCTCTCTCCTCTCTCTCTGATATTATATATTTCTGCAACGACGAGAGCCATATATATATATCCTTCCATCACCAAAGGTAGAGATGCCCTTTGAAGGAGGGATTTTCATTGAGCCACCACCTGCTTCTTCTTCTTCTTCAACCTCTATTACTGTTCCTCCTGATCTTTCTCTTCACATAAGCCCTCCTTCTACTTCTTCTTTGATCTGCAGCAGGAACAACTATGAAGCTCGGCACTACAGTAATATTTCTTCTCCATCTCTCTCTCATCATGCCCACACTGAACTCTCACTCGCCACAAGTTTCTCTACTCCTCCAATTGTACAAGAACAGGCAACCACCACCGCCAACCACCGCCACCATACCAAAAACACCAGCCCTTATGTCCAGGCCCACCATTTCCTGCATCATCAGAATAACTATGGAGTCTCATTGCTCGATGTGTCCCCTTCTCCTCCATCCGAAGGATTAAGGCCCATCAAAGGGATTCCGGTCTATCACAACCGTTCCTTCCCTTTCTTGCCGGCAGTGGGCCACCACAACCACAGCAAGGATAACCACCAACAGCACCAAACCAAGATGTGCTTCTACAGTCCTTCTTCGCCCCCTTCGGCTTCTCCGTACATGGCGGTAGCCGCTGGAGGGTTGGATCCCGTGTCTGCGTATAGGGCGGCCGCGGGCTGCAGGTTTAATGGGATTTCTGGAGATGCTTTCAAATCTCATCATCATCAGTATGGGATGGTTGGGCCATCTTCTTCACATGAGGCATCTCCGAGCAGTGGGCTGATGAGATCCAGATTCTTGCCAAAGCTCCCCACTAAACGAAGCATGAGAGCTCCCAGAATGCGATGGACCACCACCCTCCATGCTCGCTTCGTTCACGCAGTCGAGCTTCTAGGCGGCCACGAAAGTAATTAACTAGCTGATCTCACTTTTCTTTTTGTTTCATCTTATTATTATCATCAGTACATGAATTAAGTAGGTTTATTTTCTCTTTGGTTCCGAAACAAACAAGCATGAATCGTATATGGATGATGATGACTAGAAGGTGAATTTGAATTTGAATGTGCAGGAGCAACTCCGAAATCAGTTCTAGAGCTGATGGATGTGAAGGATCTTACATTAGCTCATGTCAAAAGCCATTTACAGGTACATACATATAAAGACATACGGTTAGTTTAATTGTTTAATTAATTTCTTCATGGATCGATCCAACAACACACCATGTAGTATCGTTTTCTAATATATAAAAATCCCTCTCTCTCTACTGTCATGTGTTTCTTGTGTTGGCCGTATGGTCTGCTAATACGTATCCTTCCGGCACAGTCGCCGATGAAGAGAGAAAGAGAGAAGGCAGTGAATGAATTAAAGGCAGTATATAGTCTATGGAGCGAGTGAGCTAATGAGCTAGGAAGGAGCCTTTAAATTTAAGGTCTGTGTCTGAGACTGAGACGACCACACACAGAGACTTCAGCTTCCCATAGAGAGAGAGATAACAAGACAAAAAAATCATCATTTCCCAATAATACACTCTCCAATTGCGGTCTTATCAAGCATCAACCTCGTGATTAATGACCAACTTAAAACCCACTCATATATATATATATATATATATTCTCACCACCACCACAACAACAGTATGTATGCTAGAATCATCCAATTTTTTTTAACAGTCAGAATATATTTAAAAAATTAGGCTTTTTTTAATAGTGGCTATATATGTATGTATACGTTGATTATTCTATAATCCTGATACAGTAAGATGGATTGTATAATGTGCAGATGTATCGAACTGTTAAGACCACTGACAAGCCTGCAGCTTCTTCAGGTAATTCTTGTTTGCTATATCTGCTTTACATATATGTATAACTCTCTTTACCATTTTGATTTTATAGCAGCCTTGTTATCTCTTTTTTCCCATCTTCCTTCTTAGAGACATATGGTCATATGAATATGTTTATATATCAAACAAACAAATAAAGAAAGAAAGAAAAATAAGCCTTTGATCACATGTGTGTATGTGTTTCTTTTCAGAGCCATTTGTTTTTTTTTTCACCCTTAGCTTTTCAATTTTTACAGTGAACACCACCACCACCACCACCATTCCTTCCTTCGTTCACCTTTCTCTCTTGCCTCTCTTCTCTCTATATATGCCTTTACCCTACTACCTCAAACTCAAAACCCCTTTATAGCCTTTTATACAAACTCTTACATCATTATTTCACACTTCACCAAAATCAAATCACTCCAAAACCTTGATATGCCCATTAAGTAACAGACACAGACATATGGATCATCACATCTAAAATTCATTATTGATATGTATATATAAGTGTGTACATATTGGGGGATTTGAAGTTAAAGGCTTGTGTTTTTTTTTTTTTATGCAGGCCACTCAGACGGGTCTGGAGAAGATGACATATTTGCAGACCAAAGAAGAAGCAGAACAGATCGGTCAGTGCAGCATGATATGGACTACTCTTCTACCACCACCACTCTATGGAGCAATTCTTCAAGGTATTAAGTGAAGCATCTTTAGACTGAGAATATTGAATAGTGATAATATGATGGTTCACACTAGAGGTTCACACTAAGGTTCACACAAACACACACACATTTATACATGTTTTCCTGATTAATTAATATAATTATTATGTGGAGAGATGCTGTATGAAGTACGGCTTTGCATTGCTTTTAATTTTGCATGGTCTTATTACCGTTAAAAACTCAAATGCGAAACCCACGTCCTTGACTTGTATAGTAAATATTTTTTATATACTTTTTTCCTTGAAGAATATAAAGGCTTTGGTTGTGTGGCAGCTTTTGCTTTACTTGTGTTTTTGGTTTCTTGTTTCTTTAATTTCTTTTCTGCAGCTTCTTTAGTTTCATATGTATTTGTGTATGTGATATCTTTTGTACCTCAAAGAAGTTTTGTGCGTAGGAATACATGTGTATCTTTTTCTTTTGGGGTATAATAATATAAAGGAAAGCTACAAGACATAATCAAAATGTTAATTAGGATTAAAGGAAAGGCACCCCCAAATATATATACACACATACACCTGCATATATGTGCATACTCACTTTTTCTTTTTCTCCCGTACAAGTCTATATATAATTAATTTTTTATTATTTATATATTATGAATGAAATTTTGTCGACAATGTGGTTCTTATTCTCTCTAGCTTCCATCTGGAGATTGCGAATAACCAAAAGGAAAAAATGATTAATTCCTTAAATGAAACAGGTTTTTTCTCATGGAACACAACGCTCGAATCGTAACATAAGAGGTCAAATTATTGAAACGTTCCAAACTTAAATTAAATAGAGTTACAGATTTGAACTTAATTATACTAAAAAGTTGCTCCTGGTAATTTATAGAGTTTGAACATGTAGGTGAGATGAAAAAAATTAATTAACTTCAGAATATAAAAACTCTTTTTAGTGAGAGAGAGAGAGAGAGAGAGAGAAGGGGGCGCACACACACACACACATCTCATATTAATTATACATTAGTCTTAAACACACACACATATACATATATGCTTTCTTTTCCTTCAATCATATCAGTGTAAGTAGATAAACAGTTATGTCAAATACATAGACGTTTGGTATATGTATGATTAATAATTAATTATCAAAATTGTGAATTTGTCAGATTATAGCATTTCTTAATTAACTTGTTATTTTCTTTTGGAAACAATGGATCAGTAGTAGAGAGCCATGGCTTCAAAATGGTTCCAAAGACATGGATGGTCTGAGACCTGCCTTCCAGACACCACCTCCACTATCATCATCAGGCCATCAAATTCATGTACTATTAATTCATTTCTATCATCTTCTTCATTTCTTTATATTTCTGCTCTTTAATTAATGAATAATATAGGAAAATCGGTGAAAAGTCCCTGGTTAAAAGTTCTATTAGCAAAAAGGCCCTAAATTAGATTACCAACACTTTATGTATACAAAATGTGTAGAGTACTGGTACACTTACTAGGTATAAAATTCATCAGATCCTTATAGCTAATAAAATTTTTAAACAGGGATTTTTTCATTAATTTTCACATGATATATGATGTCGGATAAGCTGAAATAATTAAAATAAAGCATACGAATTATGTATGCAGGAGTGTGATTCAAGGCATGTGATGAGGAACAACATATCAAGTTCTAATTTGGAGTGCAAGAACCCAAGCTTGGAGTTTACGTTAGGAAGGCCAGATTGGAATGGAAAATGACATGCCCTAATTAATTGATTAATAATTTTGACTAGTAATTAATTGATCAGTTTTATTATTATACCTCTTAATTAGTCCATATGATTTATCCAAATTATATATACTAATAGTCTTATATGCTTTTCAACATCATCAATTAATATCATATTTCATGAATTAATGGAGAGGGGAAGTTATTGTTCGATTATATCAATTTCTTCCAATTGTGGAGAAAGATCAATTAAAGGGGCCTTATACATTGATATATAGTTCTACCTTTGGTGGTTTAATTAGCTTCTTTATTTTTTCCCCAAGTCTGTTATGATCATTTTCACTTCATGGACATTTTTTTGTTGAGTTTTATTTCTTATAATTTCATTATTTTTGTTGATTATTGAAGGAGCAAAAGTACAAGAAGGAAAAGAAAATGGCTTTGAAAAGATAGATGAAGGAGGTGGTGGAAACTTTTTCTTGTTTTCATTTCTCCATTTTTTTTTATTCTCCATTATTTCTCTTATTTAAATAATAGTTTTAAAAAGATTATTAAGGAATGAGAACATCCTCTCTTTAAAAAAATTAAATAATTAAAATATAAATAACTTAGGAATCAACATGATAAATCTCGTATGATATACCCAATTGGTTTTCTTTAACATTCGTAATATATAGGTAATAAGATATATTGCATTACACTTTATCATACCGGATAAAATTTCATAATATATAATTAACTCATCAAAACAAAATTGAGTGCATAAATTTTCTATGAATATATAAGCCGTATGATATATATATATATATAATCTTCGTATTTTTCTTTTTTAAATAACATGAAATTCAAGAAAGCATAAGAACTATCGAGTTAACAAATAATAAAACATAGAATATTGAATCAGTTCATTAATATTTTTAAAACAGGATTTTCGAATCCTGAAATTAAACACACACACACACACATCCAAAACTTGCCATTAGAAAACAAAAACATCATGTCATTATGTCTGAAAAAGTGACCAATATAATAATCAGTCTTCCAATTGCTTTACGTAGCTTAATTAATCGACCAAAACTAGTCCAAACATCTTACATCCCTCACAATAACTCTCTCTCTCTCTCTCTCTCTGTATGTACGTTGTGTGTGTGTTGTGTATGCAATATGAATGTCATCAGTTGCTTTAGTAAGCTCATCATGTAATCTATATTCATTACTTTCACAGATTTCACTATCATGCACTAAAATACCATGAGACAAAAATTGTATTAGTAGAAGAGGATATATATATATATATAGTTGTTGGAGATATTTGATCATGTGCTAGCTAAGAGGTAATGGATTATAAAGTTTTGAGTTTAGAGTTGAAGATCGACGTCGCATTCTTGAAAATATTTGGCGATTGATTAAAAAAAAGATCGATGTGCTTTGCATTATTTATTATTAAGAAAAAGAAGCTGAGCAATATATATATATGAGATACATATTAAACTCTATATCATCATCAACTGTCCTTTTTCATATCTCATATATATTCTATATGTGTCGATGTCTTGAGAATATCTTGTAGATTCTTCTGTCATTTTACTTCCATTGTACTTAAATTCAGATAGATGAGAGCTAACTATACATGATAGGTGATAAATAATTGAGGAATAAAAGGAAGTAGTTTCAGGTAAGATCACTTCAAAGTGAAGGGAATAACTTTTCAAGGTGAAGAAAAACCGTGTGTGTGTGTGTGTGTGAAGCTGAAAGTATACCTGCTTTACTTCTGATTGCTAAGGACTCCTTGAGGAGTGTCACAGTCTAATTAACTTTAGTCCAACATAGATATAAACTACTATATTCATAAGGCATTAAAAATATGCTAATTTTAATCTTTTAGTTTAATGACATGAAAGCTCTCGTATAAGCATAATGTTATCGATTTAATTTTGCCTGTAATCTTTTCGTGTAAGCTTAATGTCTTTCTACCAATAAGTTAATGTGGAACAATCAAAAAACATATATATATTCTTCAATCTAATGCAATCTTATTTAAAGTATTGTTAGATACTAATGAAAACAAATCTTCTATGTTAAATTCAAATCCTTATTCGTGAAGTTGTGAGTCATAATTTATCAAATATATATTTTGCTAAAGGATGGGTGTTCTTCTATTGTCAAATGTATATGATTCTACATGTGGGTATTGATACACCTTTGAGCCCAATCTTTGATCCAACCCAACTCAACAACGGAAAGGCGAATGATCAGGGACTGAAAATTTTCAAAATGGAAATGTATGGGTTATAATGACTGGACTATGAGGTTTTGGGCCTTGTTGGGCCTCCTCAAGCGCTCTTACTTCCTTTTCAAATGGAAAAAGGTTGGATTACGATCCATATTCCAAAACACATTTTTGAAGGTCTGCCGTCTAGAGCTGGGGCCCAACCCGCCAAGTTTTGGTGGGCTCGGGAAAGACTAACCCACCTTTTGCTTTTAAAAAATTTTAAAAATAATATATTTTATATTTTTTTTACCTTTTTTTATCTCAATATTTTTTTACAAAGTATGATAAACAATTCCTAATACATTAAAATATAGTATGTAATATTTTATTTTTCATATCAACTTCTATAATACTATATTTAAAATTATAACAAAAAATTAGTAGTTATATTTTTTTTGAAAAATTTGAAAATGTCATTATTGAAGATTTATTGGTGAAAGAGAATTATGTGATTATGCAATTTTATGAGTAAAAAATTGGGTAACAAAAATTTAAAAACAACTTTTTAAAAAAATATATTTGGCCTGCTAGCTTGCCAACAAGCCAAAGCGGGGTCGGGTTGCTTTGGGCCAAGGCGGAGTTGCGGGCTGGCTCGCATTACCGGTTTTGCCGTCCCCTTTCTTTCCCCAATTTCAAGGGCAAGCATATTGCTTGGGGATTGCAAGTTAATCTCTACCATTTTGAGACATTGGCATTCCACCACACTCCGGTCTAAATAGATCAATAAATACATTCAACAATGAGGTTAACAAACTGGTGGTTTCCCGGCTTGAGTTCTGTGCCATGCGGGCAAGATAATCACAGCACATCGAAGACCTTCACTATATGAATGGGAAATTTTCTAGACCTCAATTTGTAAAGATCAGGGATCTTAAATTCTTAGCTGCATGATGTCTACGGATGTTGTTCTTGTCCACAATACACCATAAGGAGGTGTATGGCATATAGCGATATAATACTAATATATACATAATTTTTTAGAACTCAGCGGATGTGGCTGAACCCGCTCAGGTCCACCCATGCGAGTCAGTATGTAATCTTACCCGAGCTATGCTTAAATTCTTGCAAAGAAGAAGGTCATTGAGGATTGCATGGATTCCCCCAGCAGTTGAGGTAGTAGAGAAGCCTAACTTTCTGCTAAAATCCACAAATCCAGTTGCCTTGATGATCGATCAAGGGTAAAGCCTTTACAAGTAGCTCGTCCATTGCTTAATCACGATCCATCAACATCTATGAGGGCAAAACCTGGTGCAGCAGGGTGCCACTTTGTTTATGCTCTGTCAGGTATCTGATATATATGGTGATGAAAGTGATCGTTTCCCACCCCCTTCCATGAGATAGATGATATATGCATATCTATGTGCAGTCCCTCTACGCTGGTCTGCTGTCTTTGTTCACAGCTTCACGGTCGCTAGGCATTCATTTTGCCAGGGTTTAGGATATAAATGCAGTCAAAAGTATAGGTATGTTCATGGTCCTTCAGCCTTCTAATTTTATTTTGTTTCATGTTAATCAGTTAACTTTAAAAATGCGATAAAAATCTCTGTTATGAACATGTTGTGGAAATAAACAAAGAAATAGCCGAGATTGGGACATGCCACAATGAGAAGAAATTTAAAAAAAAAAGAGGAAAAGAAAAATTGCCAAAAAATTCCCTATTGAAAAAAATTTATTAGCTGGAAGTATAAATACTTAAAATTTGTTTAAAGAGCTCAGATATAACTTTTTTCCTTTAGTGGATGCACCCCTTTTCAGTTGCATCCAACTTGTATGTAACTATGTGTGGACAAAAAGATATTAGCATGTAACTTTAAAAGGATTACACATTTAAGTTTTTAGGTACCTTTGGCCAATAAATTTTGCAGTGGAATAATCTTTCAACAATTTCCACCACAAAACAACCAAACTAAAAAGGTTAAAGTATCCTTTTTATTTACGTTAGGTTTCATTTTAGTCTTTTAAATTTAAAAGTGCACTTTCAGTCCCTCAAATTTAATGCTATTATTTTAAATATTTTTTTATTTTACACAATTTAAAATATCAAATTTATTATATTATTAAATTAAAATTAAAATGTAAGTACGCTTTGTCAACATTTTATTCAACAATCATCAATTAAATTTGATGAGTTAGCAATTTATATTAAGAAAGACTAGCATTAAGTTTGAGTGATTGAAAGTGCACTTTTAAAATTTAAATGACTAAAATGAAACTTAATGCAAATATAAAGAACTAAAAATATATTTTAGTCAAACGAAAAATGGTCACGCAACTTTTCATGCTAGTTACAAAATTTTGTTCACCATTGTAACTTCATTTATTTTATATTTCAAAATATTTTAAGAAAATAAATTTATTTAACATCAAAGATCCTAGATTAACTATGCCCAGATAAAGGTGAACAAGCAACCCGCTGGACTCAAAGGCAAAAAAGCCCATTTGAATCCACCCACAAAAGACCCGTCACGAGCAGATTTAAACGGGATGGACTAATAAATTAAATGGGTGGGATAAGGGCACACCTTCGGATTGCCTATGCCCGCCCATATATATTTTATTTGCATCCTTTTGTAAATATTTTAAGCTTGTCATTTTAAATGCCATAAGTTTGTTTGGCTTGTTGGCAAAAGCGTACACAAAAATATCAGTAGGTTCCTTCTTGGATTCCAACCTTCCACTCATCTTGGGAATATGTTTTTAAATCAACTTTTATATAAAATCATAAATGGAAAACTAGAACTTAACCCACCCTTTCATCCTCTACTCTCCTTTTTTGACCTCAGAACTTCCCCATCCCCCTGTTGCACTTGCCACACTGCTATATGCTTCCTTCTCATCCTCCTCTTTATCTCTTCTTTCTGTCCTCTTACCGTCGACTCCTCATCATTTTCTTTGTCTCTTCGTTCTTTCCTTTCCGCTCGACACTGCCGATTACCTTCCTTCACGTTGTCACATATCGGTTGCAAGAACACCGTCGGCCACCTTCGTTGTAGCTTTTAGTTTTCATCACCCTTCCTCCTAACTCTCTTGATTCTCTCTTCCACACTTGGTTTTCATCCTCTTGATTCTTATTTGGATTTGTATTTCTCAATTATTTTTAAATTTAAAATTGAAAATTTTGGCAGTGTTGGGTATTGATTTGAAATGGATTCGTATGTCTCAACTATTAAAATTCACCATTTTATTTTAGGGAAAATGAGTTTCAGATTTCAAGTAATGGACTTAACCATCAAATGGTCCCAAAGATTAAAAAATTATTATAAAGTCCCAAGAGTAGCTGCTGAGGTTGTTAATGAAGGCTGCTGAGGTTGTTAATGACAACCTCAGCAACTACTCTTGAGACCTTATAATAATTTTTTGAATCTTTGAGACCATTTGATGGTTAAATCCCTTACTTGGGACCTATAACTCATTTTCCCTTTATTTTACCAATATTTTTGTATGTATTATTTGAGTCATAGAGGGGAGGACGATGGATATGGGAAAATGTACAAGATGACTTTTAAAGAATTAACGGGTTGACCGTTAACTAGTTCGAATCTGACAGGTTTTAAAGTAGCCCGTTTAGGATGGGCCTAAATGGGTGCCCGAACCCGTTCTTATCTAAACGGGCAGGCCATAGGTTGGCCAATGGGCCGCCTCGCCCCGCCCGTTGCTCTACCCTAGATTTAGATAACAACATAAAGTCAAGACAAGTATAACAACAACAGTGAGCTGGTTTTTTTCTTTTGGTTGGAAAGAGAACCCACTATTTTATTCCAATCACACAAAACATCAACCTACCATACCATCTCTTGCACATAGTTGAAAATAAACAAAATCATAGGCATGTAAGATCCAGGAGTATGGACAAATACACCACAACAGTTTGGATTATTGTCTAATGGAGATGGAGCCTTCTCAAAAACCATGCACATGAAGCAGCAATATACAGATTTCTGCATGTAACCTTATATGAATGAAAAGCCAAAATCTCAGTCCGAGTGTTCTATCTTGAGAGGATGCCGAGCACAAAAAGCATCAACCTACCATACCATCTCTTGCACATA
This sequence comes from Vachellia pachyceras, assembly GCA_025593235.1. Classification (NCBI taxonomy): domain Eukaryota; kingdom Viridiplantae; phylum Streptophyta; class Magnoliopsida; order Fabales; family Fabaceae; genus Vachellia; species Vachellia pachyceras. The sequence goes on along the minus strand of JANTPZ010090321.1, from coordinate 6,148 downwards.
GATGAAAATACACAAAATCATGTAAGATCCAGGAGTACGGACAAACACACCACATAAGTTTGGACTTCGGTCTAATGCAGATGGAGCCTTCTCAAAAACCATGCAGATGAAGCAGAAATCTATACATTTGTGCATATAACCTTATATGTATGAAAAGCCAAAATCTCAGTCCAAGTGTTCCATCTTGAGAGGATGCCGAGCATTGGCGTAATTTGCAATGACGGAGCTAGTCACAGTCAAGAATTGTTTAGCCAGTTCAAAGCTTTTTCTAGTAGCCAACCACAAAGTGCAGAAAAATCCAATCCAACCTGATTTCATTAGTTTCAATATTAGAAAAGGGCACCGCCAACCAGAAACATTGCAGTAATAATATTGGCCCGAATGAAAAAGCAACATTATAGCAAATCCATCAGGGGAAACCTAAAACATCATCTAATGGGCAGAATTAAATGGTGACGCCAGAAAATTTCCTCATGGGCAATTATCGGTCCATACATAAGCCTAATAGAAAGTTCAATAGCCGGCACTTTACAACCATATATGGCTAGTATGATCGAAACTAATGCAAATTTGAGGACACTGGTTCCATACAAGCAAATATGCCTAGTGTCATTGAAATTAATGCAAAGCTGTAGACATGCATTAAGTACCAAAACCTATTTTAATTTTTTTTTTTTACTTTTCATTTTGATGACCAGATGTTATGTCTTGTAGGCTAAAATGAATCTCTACCGGGCACGACAATAACCAAACACAGTCACTGACCTGATCTCTGATTGCTTAAATTCCTATTTAGACTCAACAAATTTTAAAGGCACATGTGTCAAGAAATAGTTAAGAAGTTTAAGTCAGAATGCCAGATTAGATTACTAAAAAGTAATTGAGGCGATCAAACAACTTCTTACCTGCAGTTAAAAGTATGGCCACAATTGCCCAAAATGATGCAGTGCAGATAGCAAATATGGCTATTGATAATGCTCCAACATATATAGCTGTTAGAGATGCAAAGAAAAGTGCCAAGAATCCTCCTGCTACTGCCAAAGACACAAAAAGTGAAATAACAATGGCATTGAAAGTTGCAGCCAGAACCAAAAGCAGAAAGACAAACAACCCTGTCAAGGAAACAAGAGTGATCGTCCCAACCTGCAACAAACCAGGAAGCAAATCATAAGAAACAAAATGAGATATACAACATCCAAAGCAATAGAAAACTAAAATCAACAAACTGTGTTTTCTTGATATTAACTTCACAGAAGATGGAAATTTTTGCCGCCAAACAATCTCCTTTCAGAGAGGAAATTATTTAATTATCATGCATAGGTAGTGAAAACAATTCATTTCAACACAGTAATTATTAAAGGTTAAGAACAGATGACATCAAATTGACAACCAAGCTCTTTTCCATGTCACCCAGCCTCGAAAGGAAACAATTAACAACTCCCCCTTGCATATGTATGGCTGGAATACAATCCCTCTATTAGCATCATTCTCATTATATAAAAATGAAAATAAGACCATAATTTTTTAAACTGAACTGCAAATTTCGTTTTTTAGGAAAAAAATTGGAAAGTTTCTAGACACCTTCAACTTTACATATAATCCATCATGTCAGTGTCTGGTATATTGCCTGTGTTGTGGAATATGCTATCCTTATGTCAATATTCTTAAAGGAACACCCAAACAATGAAAGTGCCAGATGACCTATTCCTATATATGAGTTGTAGTCTTAGTCTCCATCAGGAAAGCCCAAGTACAACATGAATATCAGCACAATCTGATTACTTCTTGATAGAATAGACAGGCAGACAAATTGATTTGCGCCACTTAGGGCAATAACATGAATTCTTGCCATCAAAGTTTTACATGAAAATCAGACATAGAAATGCAGCATCATATCATATCAGGCTTGGAAATAAAACATACACAAAAAATAATCAGACAAATCTTTCCAAGGGTTTCAAAACAGGTCCTGAAGATAAGAATTCTTGCATTTTGTTATAACCATATAGCACAGTTATCAAACTTCAAATCTAATTGGAACTGCAATGGCAATCAAATAACATTCTATTTTTCTCTCGGGAGAGTGCAAGCTGCAGGATGGAAAAGGGTTTGTGAATAAATTAAATAAAACTGTATCTCCGTTTTCAAAACATTCACTCTCACTTTGGAACTGCAATGGCAATCAAATAACATTCTATTTTTCTCTCGGGAGAGTGCAAGCTGCAGGATGGAAAAGGGTTTGTGAATAAATTAAGTAAAACCGTATCTCTGTTTTCAAGACATTCACTCTCACTTTGGCAGCTTGAGAAGGTAGGCATGCTAATGGATCATTGGATCTTTAGAATAACAATTAGACAGGAGTGTCTTTCCTCAAGAACATATCTTTTCATAAGCTTTAAATGACTAAGATTTGGTGTTCATTGCAGAAGGATAAGCCTATGAATTCAAACTGCAAGAGATTTTGGAGGAGAGCAACAGATGAGATGGCCCAACCCAACATGTGAAGAATATAATAAGTAGATGAAACAAAAGGAAGAAGAATCATCAAATTGCCACCCACCGACTACCAAGAGAATAAAAATGAAACAACATCGAACAAGGATTCTGCAAAATTAGAAAACTGACATTTGAGGATAAATCTGTACAGCCACATCGTGCGGCATGGATCAAAAACCAAAAATGTTTAGGTTCATAGTTTATTATGATCCAGCAAAAGTTGTATGAGCAGTATCTGGTAGTCCACACGAAACTGAACATATCATGGATGATAGATCATTATAATCGGGATTATATAATTGGCATGGGACCCAAGTCCCTCACTAATTTGTGAAGAACAGTTTGAATATTTGATCCCTAAAGCTTAAAGCCAATAGAGAAGGTCATAAGCGATTTTACTAGCATATACAACACTGTAAAGCACATCCAGTGGCTTCCTCCGTTGTTGCTATGCTACATTATGCATACACACATTCTTGCGAGAACAAAAAATTGATAAACCGAATATCTCCATAAATCACAAGCTTCACATCCAAACATACAGTGAATCAAATTCCACAGCATTCGCCTAAGATTCACGAAATCTACCACATGCGCAAACAAGATTCAATTTTAAAAAACCTCACATAAACCATGCATTGCGAAATTTGTGATGTAAGATACAGAAGCGACGCCCAATACTTACAGAGATGACAAGGAGAGGCCGGAGAGGGCTGCCTTGGCGAGTCCAGAGAAGAATATCCTGACTAGTATTTTTAGAAGCTTCAGGAATGCGAGGAGCATAATGAGAAACAGAGGTCTTGATCCGGTGCAGCAGAGGTGCACTGTTTTTAACCTGATCAGAGACCAAAATTCCAGAAACCATATGGTGAAGAATTTCGTACAATGTCTCCCTCTCCTTGGCGTAGCCAGCCCTTGTCCTCGTCTGAAAGGCTCCATCTGCGTCTTTCTCTCCGGCGATGTCGACGAATGCTCCGTTGGGCTTGTGGTTGACGGTCTCCAAGGACTCCGCCATTTTCAGTGTAAGACAGAGGAGATCGTTGAAGATGGAAATGAAAATGGAATTACAGTAAGAATTTGGAGAAGTAGAAGAGAGAATGGAATGCAATTAACACAGATGGCTGATCCTCTCCTAAATTTACTCATTACAGTCTGATTTTTTTTTTTTTTGGTAAAGCATTACAGTCTGATTTCGCTGTGCACGAGGGCTATATGATCTGGTTTTATGGCAACCAGTCCTTCAAATAAATTCTATTCAAATTTTATACTCTATCCGTTTCAAAATATTAAAAAAAAAAACTTGAAAGCAGAATTTGTTAATTAATACATTTCAAATTTTAAAAATAATAAAGTAACTTATTTATATACAAAATATGAGTTGATTTTTTAAAAAAATATTATTTAATTATTTATATTGAAAATATCCTTATTATTGCCCGCATTCATGAGTATAATAAAATAAATATAATTTAGAGAAAAAATAAATATGCGAAAGAGTTAAAAGAGCCTTTTTTTTTTACATTTAACATTAAAATAAACCTATTAATTCGTTTTTGCATTTTGGGTTTGACTAATATATGGAGTATACTCTTGCAGTCTTGCTTACTCTCCAGCTTTAAATCAGTTTATATTAAGTTATAGGGAATATTTTTATGTATTAACTATACTTTTTAAATTTGTGTGCATGTCCTTTAAAAGCCACTAAGAATAGAGAAGGGTTCCATAATTTATCCTTCAGGGACAAATATTTACCACTAACAAAAGTTAATTCAATTAATAAAGACAACTCATATTTTACAAGAACATAAATTTAAATCTCGACATTCTAAATACTTTTTGACTCGTTAGACTTATTCGAGTACAATACTAAACTTATTCAAGCACAATACTTTTAAGTTTATATTATAAATGAGTCTTGTATTTAGGATCGGATGGTCTAATTAATTAGACTCAAATATTCAACTATCATTTAAAAAAACAAATGATTCAAACAAGTTATTGTGGTTTGTGTTTTGAACTTTATCCAAATAACTGGGTGAAAGTATCCATGTGCTGTTAAAACATTTGATTCATTGATATAAATCTAAATTAGAAATATTTTTTTTCCTTCAAACAAATGGCATGAAACGAAATTACAAATTAACTTGCCACATTAGCCTGCCTAGCTAGGTTCCAACACATAACTGTAAGTTTGCACCTCAGCTTTATTATTTTTTTCAGGTAAAATTGCTTCTACATATCAACAAAATGGAATAACCTTTTTCATTTAAAAAATATTGACATTAACCAATATCTCAATATGTAACCCAAAAAAAAAAAAAACCATAGAACCTCCACTACATTAAATTCCGTGGTCCATTTTTTCTTTGTCTCATTCCATTGCTACCATATATCAGGTCACCAGAGAAAGTGTATCAGACCATAATAGCAACGAAAAGCATGTGACACTAGTTGCCCCACCATAGTTTTACAACCCCCCCCCCCCCCAAAATGATGGCTTATGATTTAGCTAAGAAGATAAGAGGAAGCAAGAAGAAAAGAGGATTAAATATCTAACTTATGCTTCAACAATTGAAGACAGCTGTGACTGACAAGTGAGGCAAACAAGTGTGAACAATGAAGCTGTCCATCAGCAGTTTAGTTGCTCAGCAAGCTTTGACTTATTCAATTCCAAGTCTATCTCTATGATCAAGAAAGCCGTTTTTTTATATGGCTATCTTACTGGTTCATATTTGAGCATTATCCAATTCAATTGAGCATAGTTCTCCTAAAAGTGTTTCCCTCATGAACTCAAACTCGGCCTAGACTTTGTGTTTGAAGAGTCAAAACTCCTTCCTCCAAGGCCAATAATGATCAACAAGTATGCTTCATAATGAAAACAAAAGATGAAGAAACAAACTGGAAGCTCGGTTGCAGTAAACAAAAACATGACTTATATAGCAAGCATATAAGCTCTCAAAAGTGTCATCTCAGAGCTCTTATACAAGAAGAAACAAAGTGAAACACCAAAGCAGGGATTCCTAAGAGGAAGGCAGCAAAAAAGAAAGCTGATGGAGAAAAAAGAAAAAAGTCCAAATAGTGTTAAAAATCATTCTGGCAATCTTGCCACTGCATCCAAGTCTTACTGTACAAAAATATATAAAAGTAAGTTGATAACCCAACTCCTTCAAAGTTTCAATGTTAAATCCGGTGTTGAGTCCTCCTCTAGCTCAAGGTGTTCTTCTGGATTCACTTCTGTAAAAGTCAAATTTGAACTTCCAGTGACCACGAACTTCTGATGATGATGGTTTTCGTCATCACTTACCTCTCCAACCTGACGGAAACTACCAGGCCAGAGCAATTCTGCTTCATCATCCTCCATGAACATAGGCACTCCAACATACCCTTGATCGAATCTCCCATTGGTTTTCATCTCATAAGGCCTCATCATCGATGGCGAAAAGCCATGGTGAATTGAGGAGTGTGCTTTTATTCCTAAGGACCTGAAAGAGCCATGAAGAGGGAGGGATGCTAAACTTGAATACCTATCAGAGAAAAAACCCATTCTCATAGCTCTCTTCGCCAGTGTTCTTTCCCTCTTGTGCGCATTCTGGTGGCCACCGAGAGCCTGCGAACTGAAGAACTTGCGCTGACAGTAGTTGCAAGAGAAGAC